>JABUQX010076792.1:0-70000 GCA_015478945.1 Trachelipus rathkii | reverse complement strand
TACCAGGAAGCTTTGGAAAAAAATTTAGTTCTTGATACAGATACTTTTAATTCTCTTATAAAAATTGCATCGCTGATGCAAACAGAATATGAGCTTCAATGGTCTATTTTAGAGGTTTGTATAGTTTCTGTGTTCACTGCCTTTATTTATTTCTTCATCCTCTTCATGGGTCACCAGAGATTGGGAGTGGGGTGCACAATCATGCACTGGAAATAATACAGTTAAGTAGAAGAACATTATCTAAGTTGAAAAGATAGCCCCCCTCCCCTCATACCCTTATATGCGAGCCAGTCGCAGCCAAAATCCATCCTAGAGCTTCACAACACCGCTACAGACCCCCACTGTGGTATCTCGTCAGTGTCAGGATTCATCCCCTGGGCCTGGGCCACAACCCTGAGCCCTCGCAGAACCACACCATTTACCCCTATTTTGCACCATTCTTCTGGTTTGTGCTAAATTCACTTTACTACAGACACTTTTACTGACTCAATCCACTTTTTCTTAGGTCTCCAAGCCAGTCGCTTCTCAACACTCTCATCACTATACAACTGCTTAACCAATTGATTACCATCCATCCTTTTCAAATGACCATACTACTACAATACACCCATATTTATAACACAACCTCTGTTCATTATCCGTATCACTACTATCCAAAAAAGGATTTCTACTCAAGATCGCACACATACTATCGTAATCCTCATCACCACTACTCTTATAAATACTCTTACCTCTTCCCATTCCACCATACCTATAATCACTTACTTTTACTTGTTTTGACTGTTCTACTACTTGTTTTCCCCTACTACTTCTACTACTTACTATATTGCTATCTACTTCTACTTTGTTCACACCACTTGTAACTCCCTTCTCCTTAACACACAACTCACTATAATCTCCATACACATCACAATCTCTCCACAAATGTTTATCCGATCTACACAAGTCGCATATCTTCCTCCTCCATCCACTCTCTTCACTGTTTCTCCTTACTCCTTCACCATAGAAAATCCTCCCGTCATCAACAACATTATTACTACCACCTGTTTTACTACTTTCTACATTATCTACTACCCTACCTCTACCAACACCATCAACACTACCATAACCTCTTCCCCTACGATCACCACCATGCACACCTCTACCCCTACCTCTTGACGGACATTTATACGCATAATGAAATCTCGACATACAAATATTACATTCACTCACTATACCATCCTTATCTCTCACATTCAACAATTGACCACTAACCCACTCTTCACTTCTGGGCCCAGACACACGTTGACTTGAATACCAACTACTCTCTTCACTCTCAACTACGTCACATCGGTTCTCTCTGTTCTCTCCTTTCCTACCAAAACCTTCACATATATTTATCAGAGCATCCCTAAAAGTAAGAAACACCCACTCATCCTTGCCACAATACGCCAACACCATATGCCTTTGGTTCTCACTCACATTTGCTTCCTTAAGTAGATGAACACATTTCATGTCTTCACCCAAATCCACTTTACCAACAATCTTACACTTTCTCTCAATCACCTCATATCTATTCGCATATTCCCTTATTGATTCACCATTCTTTCTTTTAATATAGAAGTACTCACATAACTTATCATACCTGTCCCTTTGATTCTCTATCGCATATCTTTCATCCAACCTCCGTAATATTTCATCCACGCCTTCCTTTTTACCTAACGACTCCCAGTCCACCATCTACACACACTCATAAGCCTTTGCACCCAAGCTAAACAAAATCTCACCTGCAGGTTGCTCAAATTCCTCACCACAAATCTTAAACCACAACTTTACTTTACTCTTCCACAAATCATACTCATCTGCATTCAAATCACCTTTAAACTCAGGGCATGCTCTACGCACCTTCTTTTCTACAACCACTTCCACTTTCTTTTCACCATCAGTACCACTACCACTACCATCACCTTCCTTTCCCATTTTTTCTAAATAGACACACTGATTTACCGATCGATCAACAAGATACTCACTACACACCTACTTCACACACTACCAGAGCCGATTGAACTACGCTCTGCTACCACTGATAAAAATCAATAGTAACAAGGCGTATACAATTACACAAAAGTTTAACTCACCGGATGTTTCCTGTTGATCAATCTTGACTTAATGAATTGTATTGACAGTTTACTTAAAGTTGTAACGAAAATAGACTTGTTTCTCTCTAGGTACCACTTTGTACCTAATGTACAGTATTTACATTTATAACAATGATTTGTACATACCGATACTAGGTTACCTACTGACATGGTCAATAGGTGTACTCCCTTAACGACAGAACTTCAAGGTATTACCACGAGGAATACTTTGTATGTAACCAACATTTACTATTACTAAATATTTCGCTTTACACTCTAAGCACAGGATATTACAAGTTCAATAATTGTACTTGACACTTCAGAGTACTCTACTAAATTACTAATTGTACTTGTCACTTCACATTACTTTACTAGATTACTTATAATAACAATGACTGGAAAGAAATAAATAAATACGTTAATGAATAATATAACACAGATCAACCCAGAAACACCTGTGTGTTTCTACCGCCGACTTGGTCGACACAGTAATTAGAAAACATTCCATGCTCTTCCTTCCGACTTCTCAATCTTCTCTTCTTCTCATACATAGAAGAACATCTATCACATCTTCACAAGATAGGACAGACTCACAAGATAGGACAGACAAACCTAAGAAACAAAAAGAAACACAAATCTTATCAATCTTATACCTTTCTCTCCTACACCTTTCACTTGTACAAAACAATCCACTTACCACTTACACTTTACACAGCACAAAAAAACAACACCATCAGCACAACCACTGCTCACCTACAAAAAAACATACCGTTCACCCCACATACGAAACACTACTCACTAAACACTACTCACCTACTACTACTCTAAGTACAAACACTACTCTCTACTTACTCCTACTATTACTACTACAAGCACAAATTCTACTCTACCTCTCACCACTACCACTACTCCTACATCTACATACAAACATGCAAACACTAAAACTAACTCACTACTTCACTCAGGATCAGACACATCTGAATTCCTATAATACCCATACTTTATCAAAAAACTTTCTTAACACTTCCCCTTCACTTTCATAGCTAGAGAAATACTCAAAAACTCTATACAACCAATCCATATAGAGCTCACCCTCTTTACGTCTCATCCATCCTTCTTTTACATTCTGTACTTTAGCACCACTCTTACCCTTCTTCCTCTTCTTTCCTTTCTTTCCTTTTTCTACACTTACATCTTTACATTGTTTTACTTCCGACTCATTACTCTTCACCTCTACAACAAACTCACTCACTTCCACTTCACTACACGTCACTGTTACAACAACACTATTACACTTAACTTCCTCAACAACATCACTCACTTCCACTTCACGACACTTACTTTCTTCTACTTCTTCTACAACACCACATTTCACTATTCCACTAACATCACTCACCTCATTATTCACCTCTACATTTACTTTCACATCTTCTTTACTTTCTTCTACTGCACTACTTTTCACTATTCCATCAACAACCTCACTCACTCCATTCTTTTTACTACTACATCTTCTACTACTACACTTTCACTACTACTATCTTCTTTTACTTTCACATCTTCTTTACTTACCACACTACCGGTCACTTCCCCTTCTTTCACAATCTTATCATCTTTAACAACATCACTTGTCCACACTCTTACCGGAACCACAACTTTTTCATCACTTTCTCCAATACTATTGTTCTCACTACTACTTACTACATTGTTCACACCACTTATCACTCCCTTCTCTGTCTCTGTAACACACAACAACTCACTATAATCTCCATACACGTTACAATCTCTCCACGAATGTTCATCCGATCTACACAAATCACATCTCTTCTCCTCCATCTACTCTCTTCACTATAGAAAATGTTTTTGTCATCAACTACATACTTACTACCAACTATAGCACTACCTTCTACCTGTTCTACTGCTCTACCTCTACCTCTACTAACACTATCCACACTACCATAACCTTTTCCCCTACCACTACCTCTTAAAGGACATTTATACGCATAATGAAATTTCGACCTACAAATATTACATTTACTCACTATACCATTCTTATCTCTCACATTCAACAATTTACCACTCACCCACTCTTCACCGCTGGGCCCAGACACCCGTTGGCTTGTATACCAACTACTCTCATCACTCTCAGCTACTTCACTTCTGTTCTCTCTGATCTCTCCTTCACATATCTTTATCAGAGCATCCATAACAGTACGGAACACCCACTCATTCTTGCCACAATACGCCAACACACTTTGCTTTTGGTTCTCACTCACATTTGCTCCCTCAAGGAGATGGACACATTTCATGTCTTCACCCAAAACCACTTTACCAACAAACCTACACTTTTTCTCTGTCATTTCATACCTATTCACGTACTCCCTCATTGATTCATTATTCTTACGTTTCATCTTAAGGTACAAACATACCATGTCATACCTATCACCATCACCACCACTGTCACTGCCACTACCACCATCACCGTGCTCTTCCATGGTTCACTACGACACACAACCCAAACAAAACCAACCAACAAGAAACACACTACTACTGCCTCGTTACACCACTTCACACACAACACAACCAGAGCAGAAGCGTAACTACGCTCTGCTAAAAATACTACAGTGGTAACAAAACTACAACAAACACAGTTCAACTCACCGATGTTCTCTTGTTGATCGACATGGGAAATATGAAGTGGGAAACTAAAACGTACTTTGATACTAAGTATTCTATGATACTTATTACTATATACAGTTTACGAATACAATTTAATTTTAATCATTTGTGTTGCCCACATTTGTTTATTACACTTTACCCCTTATTACAGGCAACCACTCTCTATACAATAATTGGACAGTCTACTTACTACAAGGTGCACCTTCACGAAACTGTACCAGACAGGGTATATACGAGTAGGTTGCTACTTTAGGGGACAAGTCTCTATACTGCACCACTACACTATATTACTTTACTACACAAGAGTTAACACAATCCACAAGAGTACATCACTTATACTATACTTTAATACACATTTAACTTTATCACTAGAAAGAAGAAATAAACGGAGTTAAGGAAAATAAACTAATAAAATAAATAAAGGGATAAAAGGGAGGGATAACACAGGAGATCCTCTGTTTCACATCTTCCTCTTTCATACATCACGTCACTTCCGAAAAGGGACCAAAAGTACATAGGACAACTTTCACAGACAGATTAAAAAAAAAAAAAAGAAAAAAAAAATATATATATATATATATATATATATATATATATATATATATATATATATATATATATATATATATATATAGTAATATATATATATATATATATATATATGTTATATATATATATATATATATATATATATATATATATATACTTTTCTTGGTTGGTTTTCAACCTATAATTAAGCCCATTTATATTTGTCTGTTTATGGGTTTGTGAGTAAATCTCTGAATATATAACACCAAAGAATACTGGAAACGGTTTTTTGGGCTGGAATTGTGATGTTTTGTTTAGAGGATGGATTAAAGTGTTTTTGGTGTTTGAATGTTTGGAAGTGTGGATTTATTTTATTGTGCAGAATATTTTTTTTATGTAGGTTAGTCTTGTGGTTTTAGTATTTGGGTATGTAATGTTGCCAATTCTTTTCTGATTTAAGTTGATTAAGTTATTTGGTATGTAATGTTGCCAATTCTTTTTCTAGGTTATCTTGTGGTTTAGCATTTGGGTATGTAATGCTGCCAATTTCTTTCTAGGTTATCAGGTTTAATATTTGGGCATGTAATGCCAATTCTTTCTTAGGTTATCTTGTGGTTTAGCATTTGGGCAAGGTAATGTTGCCACCCTTTTCTAGGTTATCTTGTGGTTTAGTATTTGGGTATGTAATGTTGCCAATTCTTTTTCTAGGTTATCTTGTGGTTTAGTATTTGGGTATGTAATGTTGCCAATTCTTTTTCTAGGTTATCTTGTGGTTTAGTATTTGGGTATGTAATGTTGCCAATTCTTTTTCTAGGTTATCTTGTGGTTTAGTATTTGGGTATGTAATGTTGCCAATTCTTTTTCTAGGTTATCTTGTGGTTTAGTATTTGGGTATGTAATGTTGCCAATTCTTTTTCTAGGTTATCTTGTGGTTTAGTATTTGGGTATGTAATGTTGCCAATTCTTTTTCTAGGTTATCTTGTGGTTTAGTATTTGGGTATGTAATGTTGCCAATTCTTTTTCTAGGTTATCTTGTGGTTTAGTATTTGGGTATGTAATGTTGCCAATTCTTTTTCTAGGTTATCTTGTGGTTTAGTATTTGGGTATGTAATGTTGCCAATTCTTTTTCTAGGTTATCTTGTGGTTTAGTATTTGGGTATGTAATGTTGCCAATTCTTTTTCTAGGTTATCTTGTGGTTTAGTATTTGGGTATGTAATGTTGCCAATTCTTTTTCTAGGTTATCTTGTGGTTTAGTATTTGGGTATGTAATGTTGCCAATTCTTTTTCTAGGTTATCTTGTGGTTTAGTATTTGGGTATGTAATGTTGCCAATTCTTTTTCTAGGTTATCTTGTGGTTTAGTATTTGGGTATGTAATGTTGCCAATTCTTTTTCTAGGTTATCTTGTGGTTTAGTATTTGGGTACCATATGTAATGTTGCCAATTCTTTTTCTAGGTTATCTTGTGGTTTAGTATTTGGGTATGTAATGTTGCCAATTCTTTTTCTAGGTTATCTTGTGGTTTAGTATTTGGGTATGTAATGTTGCCAATTCTTTTTCTAGGTTATCTTGTGGTTTAGTATTTGGGTATGTAATGTTGCCAATTCTTTTTCTAGGTTATCTTGTGGTTTAGTATTTGGGTACCATATGTAATGTTGCCAATTCTTTTTCTAGGTTATCTTGTGGTTTAGTATTTGGGTATGTAATGTTGCCAATTCTTTTTCTAGGTTATCTTGTGGTTTAGTATTTGGGTATGTAATGTTGCCAATTCTTTTTCTAGGTTATCTTGTGGTTTAGTATTTGGGTATGTAATGTTGCCAATTCTTTTTCTAGGTTATCTTGTGGTTTAGTATTTGGGTATGTAATGTTGCCAATTCTTTTTCTAGGTTATCTTGTGGTTTAGTATTTGGGTATGTAATGTTGCCAATTCTTTTTCTAGGTTATCTTGTGGTTTAGTATTTGGGTATGTAATGTTGCCAATTCTTTTTCTAGGTTATCTTGTGGTTTAGTATTTGGGTATGTAATGTTGCCAATTCTTTTTCTAGGTTATCTTGTGGTTTAGTATTTGGGTACCATATGTAATGTTGCCAATTCTTTTTCTAGGTTATCTTGTGGTTTAGTATTTGGGTATGTAATGTTGCCAATTCTTTTTCTAGGTTATCTTGTGGTTTAGTATTTGGGTATGTAATGTTGCCAATTCTTTTTCTAGGTTATCTTGTGGTTTAGTATTTGGGTATGTAATGTTGCCAATTCTTTTTCTAGGTTATCTTGTGGTTTAGTATTTGGGTATGTAATGTTGCCAATTCTTTTTCTAGGTTATCTTGTGGTTTAGTATTTGGGTATGTAATGTTGCCAATTCTTTTTCTAGGTTATCTTGTGGTTTAGTATTTGGGTATGTAATGTTGCCAATTCTTTTTCTAGGTTATCTTGTGGTTTAGTATTTGGGTACCATATGTAATGTTGCCAATTCTTTTTCTAGGTTATCTTGTGGTTTAGTATTTGGGTATGTAATGTTGCCAATTCTTTTTCTAGGTTATCTTGTGGTTTAGTATTTGGGTATGTAATGTTGCCAATTCTTTTTCTAGGTTATCTTGTGGTTTAGTATTTGGGTACCATATGTAATGTTGCCAATTCTTTTTCTAGGTTATCTTGTGGTTTAGTATTTGGGTATGTAATGTTGCCAATTCTTTTTCTAGGTTATCTTGTGGTTTAGTATTTGGGTATGTAATGTTGCCAATTCTTTTTCTAGGTTATCTTGTGGTTTAGTATTTGGGTATGTAATGTTGCCAATTCTTTTTCTAGGTTATCTTGTGGTTTAGTATTTGGGTATGTAATGTTGCCAATTCTTTTTCTAGGTTATCTTGTGGTTTAGTATTTGGGTATGTAATGTTGCCAATTCTTTTTCTAGGTTATCTTGTGGTTTAGTATTTGGGTATGTAATGTTGCCAATTCTTTTTCTAGGTTATCTTGTGGTTTAGTATTTGGGTATGTTTTGTTGCCAATTCTTTTTCTAGGTTATCTTGTGGTTTAGTATTTGGGTATGTAATGTTGCCAATTCTTTTTCTAGGTTATCTTGTGGTTTAGTATTTGGGTATGTAATGTTGCCAATTCTTTTTCTCGGTTATCTTGTAGTTTATTGAGAGGAGTTTCTGTTGCTTGAAAGGGTGTGTAAATCTATTTCTAAGTGAGGTCTCTGCTTGCAAGTTTTATGTAGCTGATATGTTCAATCGTGTTTATGCTGAATTGTGATTTGTAAGAGAGCATGTGATTGTCTAGGTTGTGGTGAACTGAGTTTAGGGGGAGCAGAAGGAGATACAGGGGATGTGGAGTTCTGGTTATGTTGTAAAGGTCGCAAGTAGTTGTTGTTAAGGATACTGAGTGAATGTAAGTTGTCTATAAGTGCATCTCCTCTTGGTGTATGTATGAGAGTGTTAAGCCATATATATATATATATATATATATATATATATATATATATATATATATATATATATATATATATATATATATATATATATATATATATATATATATATATATATATAGTATATATATATATATAAATATATATATATATATATATATATATATATATATATATATATATATATATATAGTATATATATATATATATATATATATATATATATATATATATATGTGTGTGTGAAGGTGTGTGCGTGTTACATACTTGGAATTATGCCTTACATTAAGGCAGTATGAAAGCTTTGTTCTCTTAATTTTTGGTTTATTTGTACTAAATTTTAAGCTATTTAAAATTTTGTATTTATTTATTTTTATTTTTTTGTAGGACCTCCACAAACTCCACCACCCTCAGCTCCATCTATATCTTCAAGTGGACAATTGCCAGCTGTTTCAACAGTTTCTCAACCTACATCTGTCATATCTCAGAGACCTGTAAATATGCACTATATATACTTTACTTATGTAACAGCCTATATATATATATATATATATATATATATATATATATATATATATATATATATATATATATATATATATATATATATATATATATATAATATTATAGGGAGTACCTCCAGCTATTGCTCCTCCTCCAGTAGCTGCTCCTAGCACTGTTCCACCTCCCCAACCAGGTCAGCCTGGACAAACTGTTCCTCTACCTCCAATACAGCCAACTAAAACTAATAAAATCACTCCAGTTGCAAAGCCTGTTGGAATTGATCCTTTAGTATTACTTCAGGAGAGAGAGAATAGGTAAGGCTTAAAATTTGTGTATTTCTCTCTTGTCTAACTTTATTAACTTATGCCTAATAATTTAATGCATTGAATAATTATAAAACAATAGGGATATATATATATATATATATATATATATATATATATATATATATATATATATATATATATATATATATATATATATATATATATATATATATATATAAATACACCTGAGATCGGGTTCTGGCAAGGATGGATTCTTCTTTCCAACTCTCTGACTCTGGCTGAAGACCTATTATGTCTCCTCTCCGGCCAGAGTTTTGTGTAGCCTTAATTAATAATTACTATTAATAATAAAATTAAAAAAATTTTAACCTTGCAGGAAACATTTATTTTCTGGGGAAAAATTAAAAAAATGAAATGATGATTTAAATATTAATTAAAATTCTTGGGACTAGAAGAACAACTGCAAGAAGCTTGAAGAAAGTGAAGAAAATAAAATCTGCGTTTTATTACATTTATAAATGTTGTAGAAAATAAAGATGAAAACTTTGAAAACTGTAAAATATATATACCGTATTTGTAACATTTGAAAGTATAGAGATGGTAAGAAACCACATGATAATATTGAGACTATCTCAGTCTAACTAGAGTAAATAGAACCAATCACCCAACATGCTCATGCAAAACCCACACACCACCCTAGGGCTTGTCAATAACTTGCATAGTATACACCTAGTCTACTACCAAAAGAAAAAACTATAGCTAAGGTACATGCTAACCACACTACAAGCTTTAAAAAGTTTGTCATAGTCACAACATGCAGTTTAACATTAATAACTCCTGTAACAAAAAAAAAAAAAAACGCAAATTTGGCTTAGTTAAAATATACTATATGATGCCCAAACCATCCATTTACCTATCCAATTTTTTCATGAATGTTGCAAGTGAGTCTCGCTCGACAACCTTCTGCAGACCATTCCAAAAATTAACCCAGTTACTGAATGAATCTTTTTTTTTTTTATAATTTTCCTATCGTGCCCCTTGGTCTCCAGTCTGTGGTCTACTATAAAAAATTTATTGGTCAGTATTATCAATAGGTGTAAATATTTTGTAGACTTGCATCATGTCCCCTCTTAGAAATCGCCTTTCTACAGAAAACATTACTAACTCCTTCAGCCTCTCCTCATAGTTCAAATTCAGAAATCATCCTTGTTGCTCTATGTTACACTCTTTCCAGCATATCAATGTCTTTTCTTAAATAACTAGCCAAAACTTTTGTACAATACTCTAATTCTGGCCTAACATAGCTATTATACAGTTTACTTATAGCTTCCTTGCTCTTGTAAGCAACATTGCGATTTATTATACTTAGTATCATGTTATTAGCTTTATTCCTTTGCTTCCAAACATTGATTAACCACTTTCAGATTACTGCCTATAATCACACCCAAATCTTTTTCTTGGTCCACAGACTCAAGCCAATCCCCATTTTTATATTGTGGTTAAATCTTTTATTTGAGTAACCTAGGTGAAGAAGAACCTTAAACTTTTTGTTGTTAAAATTCATTTGCCCCATATTAGCCCCAAGAAGTTTATCAAGATCATTTTGAATCTTAAAACATCCATCATTATTCCCTACTGAAGTAGCCACATGGTAAAATCTGCAAACTTAGAAATCTTGCATTTAAATCCTTTTTCTAAATCATTTATATTTATGAGGAATAATAGTGGCCCCAGCACTGAACCCTGTGGGACACCATTCTTCACTATTTCCCATGATGACTTATTGCTGTTTAGTAGTACACACTGTTTTCTATTCCACAACCACTTTAATCCAACCATGTACCACTCCACTTATACCACATTGCGATAACTTTTGTATCAAAATTATGTTGGGAACATTATAAAAGGCTTTGCTGAAGTCTAAATATACAATATCAACTGGATTTCCTCTGTCAATGCAGTCAGTAATGTATTTCATAAATTCTAAAAGGTTTGTCGGATATAATCTACCCTGTCTAAAACAATGCTGGGAGTCATACAATATCTTATCATCCAAATATTTCTCTAAATGACCTTTCAGTAACTTTTCCAAAGCTTTTACAACCAAATACGTTAAGCTAACTGGCCTATAATTTCTCAAATCTTCCTTACTACCATTTTTATAGATATTAAACAAAGTATGCTCTGTTACCCTCACCAAATGTTATAGATTGTTTAAAAATCAAACATAGTGCCTTTACAATGCTGATGCTACCCTCTTTCAGAATTCTACTATATATGCCATCAGGGCCTGTAGCTTTACTTGGGTCAATATGGTCCAGTAAAGATTTAATTTCTTTTACCTTAATTTCAAAATCTGTAAGTTTATTTATTACATGCATACCACAACTATTGGTCTCCAAACTATTTTCCAATCTTTCCTCGGTAAACATTGCCGAAAAATAAGCATTGAAAATGTTAACCAATTCCAAATCTAAACTTACTAAATTTTCATCAAATTTAATTGGACCAGTTATCCTATTTTTGCTTTTAAATTTATAAAAACTATAAAACTTTTTTGGTTCCTTATTACTATTCCTCGCTAAATTAATTTCTGCCTTCTCTTTGATTTTCTTATTGATTGGCTAAGTTCATTTCTAATTTTCCTATAATTTTCTAAATCTTCTCCTTACTCCCTTGAATATTTTAAAACATCTATGCTTTTCATTGATTTTATCGCTTATCTCTATTCCACCAAATAGGTTTTCTCTTCACCACCCTAATGGGTCTATCTTTAAAACATACTGACTGAATATTCATCAAAATTTGCTTAAAATATTCTCATATGATGAAACAATTTTGGGCTTTAAACTTATCCCAGTCAATTATACTAAGCATGCCTCGAAATCTGGTAAATTCGCCATTTTGGAAAGCTAAGATTTTTTCCTTATTGGGCCCAGATACCACATTCATGTTAAACCTAATTATATTTTGGTCACTAATTTATAAATTCTCCTTAACTCTAAGCTCATCCACCATACTTTCATCATTAGTTAATATTAAGTCTAACAGTGCTGCCTGTCTTGTAGGTTCATAGACCTCCTGGCTCAAAAATTGTCTAGTATGCAAGTTATAAATTCAGATCTATGATTCCACATCAGACAAGGAGTCCCACTTAATACCAGGAAAATTAAAATCACCCATTATGTCTATACCTTTTTCTTTAATATGGCATGCTGTCTCAATTTCTTTCACCATTTCCGTATCTAATTCTTGACTGGTCAGGAGGTCTATAAAATGCCCCTATTCTATATGATTTTTTATGCTTAAGGACATCTACCCACACAGATTCAACATTGACCAGTTTTATCAGTCATTAACACAGAGAGAATGTTGCTTTTAACATAAATGGTCAAATCACCACCTTTCTTTCCTTTACACTGGTATATATATATATATATATATATATATATATATATATATATATATATATATATATATATATATATATATATATATATATATATATATATATATATATATATATATATATATATATATATATATATTTGTTTTTTAGGTTATCTGCAAGAATTACCCATCGAATTGATGAGCTGAATAGCCTTCCAGCTACAATGGCTGAGGATTTAAAAATCAAGGCCCAAATTGAATTAAGAGCTCTTAGACTCTTAAATTTTCAGCGTCAATTAAGAGCAGAGGTAGATGGTGATGATAATATATTTGTTCAGATACAATAAGGCTGATATCTTTTAGATTGAATTATTCATATGTTCCTAATATTTCACATTTTTACGTGAATTTAACAATTTCAATAGTTTGTTTTCCAAGTATATTACAAACAGTTAGAAATATTTTCTTCTACTTTCTATTCTAATGATATCTTTTTGTATATCATTTTGTACTAACTTTAAATTTTTAAGTTGCAGGTAAATTATTTTAATATATTTTTTTTTTTTATATACATTTTCTAATATCAAAAGTAAATATTTTTTAGATTGTATCATGCAACCGAAAGGATACAACTTTGGAAACTGCAATAAACATTAAGGCCTACAAAAGAACTAAAAGGCAAGGCTTGCGAGAAGCACGTATTACAGAGAAGTTGGAGAAGCAGCAAAAACTTGAAGCGGAAAGAAAGAAACGCCAAAAGCACCAAGAATACCTAAATGCTATACTACAACATGGTCGAGAACTGAAGTGAGATATTGCCTTTATATATATATATATATATATATATATATATATATATATATATATATATATATATATATATATATATATATATATATATATATATATATATATATATATATATATATATATAAATATAGAAAGAGATATATATATATATATAGATATATATATGTGTATATATATATATATATATATATATATATATATATATATATATATATATATATATATATATATATATATGTATATATATATATATATATATATATATATATATATATTTATAAGCAGTTGACTCCGTTAGTATTAGGTTAGGTTAGTTTTTTAAGTTAGGTTAGGTTAGGGTAATTTAGGTTAGGTTACCCAAAAATTTACTGTATTTACCCAAAATAATTAAAATAACGATACATTAATTATAGATTTTCCCTGAAATAACTGCTTATATATATATATGTATATATATATAGCATATATATATATATATATATATATATATATATATATATATATATATATATATATATATATATATATATATATATATATATATATATATATATATATATATATATATATATATATATATTAAAATGATTTGAAAGTTGAGATTGAGAATGGAGTATGATAAAGACTTACGTTTTAATCTAAGGCCGTAGGGGCACTATCGTGTCCTAAAATAAAAGTTGCCACACTTCCGACCTATGAATGCTTCCTCTCTTTCTGCTTAATTCGATGTTGAGATTTGGATGATTTTGATAAAATGGAGAGGTGGATAAGCTTGAAAGCAAACAGGTGATGCTCATGCACAAGGACAAATGCAGGATATGAAAAGTATGAAAGGGAGATTAGAGGATGCAAGCGCTATATAAGCAAATATGTAAAATAAAGCAGGAGTTGGCAAAGAAAAGTTAATTACCTGCTGTAAATGTAACCTTTAAGTAATTCTTAAAACATAAATGATGATTTTTAATTTAGTTTTTAATAATAAAGTGAAGCAAAGAAGGTTGTGATATTTTTTTATGATTTTTATTTATTTTAAAAGTTTTTAAACATGTAAAACATACATTTTATTTTACTCAAAAATAATCCTACATGCATTATATACAATAATATTTAAATAGAGAATGATTGGAATAAGTTTCCATTCAGTTTCAAAAGAATTTAACCTTTTAAATTCAGTAGAGGTTTTCACATAGGTTTCAATTTAAACTTAATTATGTAATGTTAATATTTTTACTAATAGTCCCCAGAGGGGTTTTACTTTGAGAGAAAAATATTTGAGCTTTTGCAAATAAGCACGTGGATCTGCAATCGAGCAACTTGCAAGATTGAGAGTTTGAAAGTTTTGTAAGTAGTCAAATAGGCAAGAGGATCCGCACCCGGTTTAATATGTAAATGTTTAGAGGGTCTCCTGACCCAGTTCAACTTGCAAGATTGAGAGTTTGAAAGTATGTAATAAAACACTAGGATCCGCACCCGGTTCAAATTGCAAGATTAAGTTTTGTGATGTGAAAACCTCTACTGAATTTAAAAGGTTAAATTCTTTTGAAACTGAATGGAAATTATTTTCTCTAGTGTTTAGTAAATTGTTAAAGAGAATTTTTAAGGGATAAAAACAATTAAAGAACCCTTTTTCTTCAGTGTTAAAAAGATATTTGATGAATATTCTTGTAAAAACTAAATATCATAATCTTTTAACCCTTTTAATTCTTAGTTATTAAGTTATTACCACTCTAAAAACTATTAGTGTAATATTTATAAATTACTATAAGTGAGCACTCATGAACAATAAGTGAAACTGAAATTTTCATAAAACTATAATGTACATTCGGTGATTGTGCTTTTAAAAAGACAAAAAGAAACTAGTGTTTCTTAAACTACAATTTAAATTTCTAAGTGAAAATATTTATTATACCTTATATTATTATTCCTAGATTAGTATTTCCAGTACTGGTGGTTAGGATGTAAATTGGTATTTATGATCAAAGTAATAAAAACCTCAATGGACTCCAAAAAGTAACATGTTTAATAGACTCGAGGTATTCATATGAATTCTCATTTTTATATTTATGTTTATGTATTAAAAAGCCATAAATGGACCCCAGTAGCATTTCATATGGACTCACCCATATTTCATAAGTAAAGCCTCAGGACTTGAACTCACTCAAAAATTAATTCAATAAGTAACGCCTAAGGACTGAACTCTTAGATAGGTTCACTTATTTTAATCATTCTCTATTTAAATATTATGCATGTAGGAATATTTTTGAGTAACATAAAATGTTTTTTAATATATATATATATATATATATATATATATATATATATATATATATATATATATATATATATATAGTTATATATATATATATATATATATATATATATATATACTATATATATATATATATATATATATATATATATATATATATATATATATATATATATATATATAGGTATATATATATATATATATATATATATATATATATATATATATATATATATATATATATATATATATATTTATATATATATATATATATATATTTCTTCTTTCTTCTTTCTTTCTTCTCTTCTTTCTTTATCTACCTCTTGCCCCAAGACTGGGGTAAGGTGTGTAAATATGCATCAGAAAAGAAAAGCAGTAGAAGAATACATACAAAAGTCGAAAAGAAAGCCCAGTCTTACTGCCCTCTATTACCATTAATTAGTAAGAACTCTGTCGCAGTCAAAATCCACCCTAGGAGCTTCATGGGATCGCGACGGACCACCATGGTAAATCGTCAGTAAGGTTAACCCTTTGGCCCAGGCGGGGGCCACAACCATACCCCTACAAAACCCCGCCATTCTCTCCTATTATGCACCTTTTATTTCTCGCTCTGTCAAACTCACATTTCTCTCCTTCAGACATTCGCTTACTGACTCAATCCACCTTTCGGTCTCCCCAGCCGGTCTGTTCCCCAACACACTTCACTATAAACTGCTTAACCAACCGACTATCATTCATCCTTTCCACACTCAAACTATCCCAACATACTTTCATTTTTTCTCGTTTACCCCTTTTCTTCACACCACACAACTTTCTAATACGTTCATTATCCTTTTATCAATTCTTCTCACACCTAGCACACCCCTTAAGATTGTCCATCTGAACACACATTGAACTTTAGATATACTTCTTATTCCAGACCATAGTCCTCGTTACACAACACATACCCTCATGTAAGATCCTAGCGCACTCAAGACATAAGTCTCTTCACATTCACACCAACGATTTACTGCACCAGCCACCTTCCTGCCATTCACAACTTTACTACTACACTCTGCATCATTCGTTCCTTTCTCATCCAACATATACGCTAAATATTTAAACCAGACACTTGTTCCAGCTGCTCAACATCTAACATAACTTCACACTGAGGACTGTCCCTCACTCTCAACCATAACCTTGCTCTTATCTTACGTTACTTTCAAACCCTCCTTTTAAACACCTCTACCAATCCACCAATCCTCTCAAACTCTCTTTCAGATTCGCCACACAGAACCAAAATTCATCATCAATATATATATATATATATATATATATATATATATATATATATATATATATATATATATATATATATATATATATATATATATATATATATATATATATATATATTTATTATATTTTTTAATAAAATATATAAATATATGAGATATTTAAACTTACTCTAAGTCTTCCTTTTAGACCTTCGAAGATCATAAAAAAATGATTACAACTTCAATTTGTTAATTCAAATTTTTATATATCAGATCATTAGAATGGAGTAGGGCCCTACGTCCGCTCTTACCTTAATATATACAAAATAATTAAATAAACTTAAATGGCCTTACTATTGCACTGATCGATAAAAAATCAGAAAGTCAATGATTTTAAATAAACGTTTTTACACTGATGAACAATATTATACTTTTTACACTGTTCGTTTTCACTTTATACAGTTACTTTTTCCTTTTAATGTAACTTGGCTAAAATCTCATATTCTTATGCTTTACGATAAAGTACATCAGAAAATAAATCTCTTTTTTGAAATTAACACTGAAAAAATAAAAAAATAACTATCTACAAAATAGAATAAATTTTTCCTAAACACATAGTGTCTTTTGTCGAGTAATCTGTGATTGGGTTACATATATATATATATATATATATATATATATATATATATATATATATATATATATATATATATATATATATATATATATATATATATATATATATATATATATATTAGTATATATAAAGTATTTTTATATATTACATTATAGCAATTGATAATTAGTAAATAAATCTTACAATTAGTACGCTATTTCATTGTTAGCTTATTATTAGTTTGTGCTATTAAAAATAAGGTTTCTAATTTTGTATTCACTTTTAGGGAATACCATCGTCAGAACTCTCAAAAAGTTACTAAACTCAATAAAGCTGTTATTATGTATCATATGAATGCCGAGAGAGAGAAGCAAAAGGAGCAAGAGCGTATCGAAAAAGAACGTTTGCGTCGTCTCATGTTAGAGGATGAAGAAGGCTACAGAAAACTTATTGATGAAAAGAAAGATAGACGTTTAGCATACCTTCTGCAACAAACTGATGAGTTCATAAGTAATCTGACGGAAATGGTGAAGCAGCATAAAGAAGAACAACGTAACAAATATAAAGAAGCTCGCCGCAAAATGCGAGAGGAAAGAAGGCGGGCTAGGGAAGCTGCAGAAAAAGAGGAAGGAGAAAATGCTCATGTACCTGTTGTGGAGCAAGCTACAGGTCGAATTCTACAAGGTATGGATGCACCAACACGATCTCATCTTGAGACATTCCTTGCAAGTAATCCTGGATGGGAAGTTCTTCCTTCAGAAGATACAGATACTTCAGAGGATGAGAAAGCTGGTTAGTATTTTTACTATGATGGTAGAAAATTTTAATTCGTTACTTTTAAAATACTGATATATATATATATATATATATATATATATATATATATATATATATATATATATATATATATATATATATATATATATATATATATATATATATATATATATAATTAATTTCATATTCTTTAATATAGCAAATCGTTATCTCATATCATTTTTATTAAATAATAATAATAATTTCTAATAATTTTCTCACACAAAAGTGTATAAAAAAAAGTTGAGCTGGTTATAAGTTAATATATTAATTTTTATAGTTGAAGGAGAAAACGAAGAGGAGGAGGAGGAAGAATCAATTGAGAAAGTTCCAGAGGCAAAAGAAGAAAAACCAGAGGAAGAAGATAAAGATAAAGTTGCTAATCCAAAAGAAGTTCTGAAAAAGGCAAAGGTAGAAGATGATGAATACAGAGAAGTAATTGCTGGAGAGAAGAATTACTACTCGATTGCTCACACTATAAAAGAGGAAGTTCATGAGCAGCCGGCTATTCTTATGAATGGAAATCTGAAAGAGTACCAAGTTAAGGTACGAGTCTTGTCTTTAAAATTTATAAATATTTGAAATTTTAAACTTGCTACATAGTTTTATAATTATTTCATTTATCTTTAAGGGCTTGGAGTGGCTTGTATCACTTTACAATAATAATTTGAATGGAATTTTGGCTGATGAAATGGGTTTGGGAAAAACCATTCAGACCATTGCCTTGATTTGTTATCTGATAGAAACAAAGAGAAATAATGGTCCTTATCTTATTATCGTTCCTTTGTCAACAATATCTAATTGGTCGTTGGAATTTGATAAATGGGCTCCATCTGTTCAGGTAAGGAATTTCCAGTATTACCGAATGTATTCTTTTCAGTTATTCTCCCAATGGAACAATTTTTAAACATTAAATTTCCATGTAATCTTCATGAATTACTGCTTCATCAACAACTAATTTATTTACTTCAGGAAAGTATCTTCATTATTAAAATATGTCATTGTCGGTTCAATTCGTTAGAAAGTGATACACTATGCATGAACTTAAAATTCAAACGTGGGTTATGGGAAGATTAATTCTGCAAATTTACTATTAAGATTTTTTTTCTCCTCCAGTGGACAAAGGCCATAGGCTTGCCATATTCCACTGGAGTTGGAGAGAACCAGAATCAAAGGTCGACATGTCCCGATACATGGCGTTTGAAAGTGTGCAAGTTGAAGGAAGTTGGAAAAATAGATTAAGAAAGTGTGTTCCAGACTTTACCAGTGGAGTACATGAAAGATTGAGCATAGCGGTTAAGGCTGGGGTCAGAGAGTTACAAAGAAATTTAATAAGAACAGAGCTTTAGTCTAGCTGTTTCTATGTTTTATATATTAATTATTTTAATAATGAAGATACTTTCCTGAAGTAAATAAACTAGAATGATAAAGCAGTAATTCATGAAGATTACATGGAAATTCAATGTTTAAAAAGATCCATTGGGAGAATAACTGTAAGGCTAATATTTTGTTGAATCTAAGATTCAATAACATTTACAATTTTGCTATATTTACAATTATTGTAACTAAAAAGTTTTAAAAGAAAAAAATTCAGTAATAATTTGAATTAGAATTGGGGTTTTCGGATAGAAGTAGAAAAAGAAACATTTTGGCTATAATTTCAGTATTAAAAATTATTTTCAACAAATTTGGCTTCTATTAAAATAGTCATTTTGAATCTTCATTACTTCCATTTTATTTTTTCAGGTTGTTGTTTACAAAGGCTCTCCCCAAGTGAGAAGAATAGTTCAAAATCAAATGAGAGCTACAAAATTGAATGTACTCCTCACTACTTATGAATACATAATTAAAGACAAAGCTGTGCTTTCAAAATTACGCTGGAAGTATATGATCATTGATGAGGGTCACCGTATGAAAAATCATCACTGCAAACTGACTCAAGTAAAAACAAAAGGCTTACAAAATATTAATAGTTAATTCATATGTAAAGTATTGGATCTATGTTGAATATTAAAATTTTCTATTGGGCCTTTTTTTTTAAAATTTTAAACTATAATTAAAATTTACTTGTTTTATAAATGTTTACAGACTTTGAACACTTTCTACAATGCACCTCATCGTGTTTTGCTAACTGGAACTCCTCTTCAAAATAAATTACCTGAATTATGGGCCCTCTTGAACTTCCTGCTCCCTTCTATTTTTAAATCTTGCTCAACTTTTGAACAGTGGTTTAATGCTCCTTTTGCCACAACTGGAGAAAAGGTAATTTTAATTTGTTTCTGTTTTGTAGATTTTTTGGTTTTTACAGTAAAATATAATTTTTTTAAATTCCAAAAATTATTTTAAAAATATTTTCATAGTAATGAATAGCATAATAATATCATTATTATCATGTGTTAGAAACTTTGTGTTTAAAATATTTAAACATAAAATACATTGTTCAGAACTATAAAAGTTATACCCATATCATCATAAGCTTGTATATAACATCGTAGGCATCACAGTTTTTTTTTCCTTTTGTTTTGTAGATGTAAAATTATATATATATTTTTTAAAAGAACACTGTTTCTATTTCTTTGGAAGATTGATTTACATTGTTATTTTCTGCTACATATTAAATACAGTATTTTTTTTTACCATAGTTTACTAGAAAGATGAAAGGTGAATTATTTTAAATTTTTATTTGTATTCCCAAAATTAATTTTAATAGCAAGTATCGACAACTACCTTTTAATGGTGAATATTGATTTAAACATTATTTACTTCGGGTATTTTATAGAAATTTCTTTGTTCAGAATATGTAAAGTGTCATTTATTCATTTTAGGTTGAGCTTAATGAAGAAGAAACTATTTTAATTATTCGTCGTCTTCACAAAGTGCTTCGTCCCTTCCTTTTAAGACGTCTGAAGAAAGAAGTAGAGGCTCAACTTCCAGACAAAGTAAGCCAAATATTTGTTTTTTATTATCATGTAAAAAAAAGTTTGCAAACTTCCTATTCATTGTGAGTACATTGCAGGTTTCTAAATCTTTGAAAATTTAACTATTTAAATCACTTATGTAGTTGTATGTGTTGTTAAGCTAATTTCTATATACTTTATAGGCGTATTCAGTTTAACAAATATTTTGTTTTCCCCCAAAGGTTGAATACATTATTAAGTGTGAACTGTCAGGTCTTCAACATGTTCTTTATCGGTCAATGCAATCGAAAGGTGTCATGCTATGTGCTGATGCAAAGAAAGGTAGTAAAGGAAGTACAAAAGCTCTCATGAACACTATTATGCAGTTAAGGAAGCTCTGCAATCATCCGTTCATGTTTCAGCACATTGAAGAAGCTTATTGTAACCATGCTGGTTTCACAGGGGGAATTGTGACAGGGTCAGTAAAAGACTATTGTTATTTTTTTTTGTCTTCTTTAATTAAATAATTTGCATTATAAATTTATTTTAATTATTCTTTTAGACCTGACTTGTTCCGAGCTTCTGGAAAGTTTGAAGTCTTAGATCGTATATTGCCGAAAATGAGGAAGACCAATCATCGTGTCCTGCTGTTTTGTCAAATGACACAGCTTATGACAATTATGGAAGACTATCTTAACTTCAAGGGATTCAAATACCTTCGATTAGATGGTATGCTTGTTTTTATGTATATACTTTATATTATATATGTATGAAATACTTTACCTTACCTACATGTAGATTTGGTAGATGGACTTGGTCTTTAATCTCAAAGGCATTCATTTGACTTTTCCTCCCCAAATAGGTATGACTAAATCAGAAGACAGAGGAGAACTTTTACGACTTTTCAATGATAAAAATTCCGAATACTTCCTTTTCTTGCTTTCCACAAGAGCTGGTGGATTAGGTTTGAATTTACAGTCTGCTGACACTGTTATAATATTTGATTCTGATTGGAATCCACATCAAGATTTGCAGGCTCAGGACAGAGCTCATCGTATTGGTCAGACAAATGAGGTTTGATCCATATTATCATTAGCTATGAATAGATCAGTATTTTCATAAAATGAGTAGATTTTGCTACTCTTTCCTTGATATTTTAATTAGAACTTATTTATTGTAGGTACGTGTACTACGGTTAATGACTGTAAATACTGTTGAAGAAAGAATTCTTGCTGCTGCAAGATATAAATTGAATATGGATGAAAAAGTAATTCAAGCTGGTATGTTTGATCAAAAATCAACTGGATCAGATAGAAGACAGTTCTTACAGCAAATTCTTTCAAATGATATTGAGGAAGAGGAGGTGAGTATATATTAGTTTTATTTGTTTTTGTTAAAGGATTTTGTCTTGAATTTCTTGGGTGTTATCTTTATACTTTTATATTGAATGAAAATATACATGTTTAATTTACAATAATGTTTGATATTAAGGAAAAGGTTTTGTTATTTTTGTTTTCATTTTCAAGGAAAACGAAGCCCCAGATGATGAACAAGTTAATCAGATGATTGCTAGATCTGAAGACGAGTTTGAACTTTTCCAAAAATTGGATGTGGAAAGAAAGGCAGAGGAGTCGAAGCCAAGACTTATGGCTGAAGATGAATTGCCGGAGTGGATGCTTAAAGTATCAGATTCTGTAAGTGAAAACCACTTTAAAACCGTTTTCTTTCTCCTCAATATTTTCTCCAATAACCCTGTTTTGTTTCCTTTTTACATTTAAAACTTTTTTTTTTTGTATACTTTTTTTCATCTTTTTTCTACTTACCTTCTCTATAACTTTTTTTTTTTGTATACTTTTTTTCATCTTTTCTGTTTATTTTGACTTTTCTAGTACCATTCTAATTTCGCAAATGATTAACACCATTTTTTTGTAATTAAATAAAAATAATTATTATTATTATTATTATTATTATTATTATTATTATTATTTTATTATTATTTTATTATTTTATCTATTATTATTATTTTCTTTAGACCTAACTGATTTATTATTGGTAGCTGGGTTTGGGTCCAGCTAGCTACTTGTAACTTTATTACCCTAGGAAATTTAATTGCAGCGGTGTCAGTCACAATGTCCGTTTCGGTGCATGTGGGTGGGTGAGGGCACGCTACCTATCTGCACAGTTTTATGGGGAAATGCAAAGCGACACGGTTATAATTATTATTTATTTATTATATTATTATTATTAATTATTATGTGAATCACATTATTATTATTATTATTATTATTATTATTATTATTATTATTATTATTATTTTAACAATAATTTGGTAAGGGTGTGGTAGAAGGAGGGCCTGTTTGAATAGCTCAAATTTAGATAAAAGAGCTGATATTGGTGAGGGTTAGATACAGACTAATGAGGAGGTATCGGCGTTGTGTTGAAGTCATGATTTAAGGATGTGAGCAAGTATTGGGAAACGAAGGTTATCTGAGTTTGTAGAATATTTGTATATGATTTATATAAAGTGGCCCTTGAATCCGGGAAACCCATTATATGGAAGAGCTCGCCGTAGTTAGAAAACCGACCGGGCTCCCGGCCATTTTTTAGCTGACCCCGGCCCAGACGCAGGGAAGGCATTTTTCGGGAATAAATATCAAGGAAAAACTCTGGGTTTTTCTCAAACCGGGTTAACTGTATAATTTACACTAATTAATCGCTGGGTCTTAAATCATCCACAAAATAAATAATTATATATTTTTACATTCCATTACTCCTTTTGTCATTAAAATTTGATAATGCTAAAATATAATAGCAACATTACCTAAAAATATATATCCAATTTTTTTTTTGGTATTTACTATGATTTTCGAAATTAAATTTAGCCAACCAAATTATATTTTTCCGAGTTTTTAACATAATATAATATTCGATATTTGATATATCAAACAACGAATTCGAAAGAAAATAATAATATATTGGTTAAAATATTTATGTATTTATTTATTAAAGTAAATATTCTTCAAGAAAATCAAATATTTTTTTCCGATAAATCTCTTTTCAATAATTTATTTATTTAAATTGATATTAATTATATATTTTTTATTAACTTTCTAATATATATATATTATTCATTATCATATTTATCTAGGCGTATATCAATATTATATTAGGCTTTGGATAGTCAGTAAAAAATTATATACTCTATTTTTATTATTTTATTATTATATATTTACTTTTTTTTATATACTTACCTTACTTATTTACAATATTCCTGGTTATCATCTAATCTTTTATTATATCAGTGATATAAGGGCGACGGCTGGTTTTCTAGGTTACCTACTCTAAATTAAATATAATTGACTCAGTTAATAATATTCATAGTCCTTGATCAAGTGTTATCAATTTTAATGAGGGTATGTTAACTATATATATATACTTAGTATTATCATACTACTTTAGTAACAATATCTTATTTATCTTTTATAATAATAGCTGAGGATCAGTATTACGGTATTATAATTCCTGGCTTCATATTATATGCATATTATAAGTAGTTAGTAGTCCTGCTATATATACCCTATCTATATCAAATCATATATTATTTATATTAATCTATATATCTTATATATATATATATATATATACTTAACTATATATATATAATATATTAATCCATTTAGAGAGGAAATGCCCTTGGTATCTTAACTTTTTCTAGTGTTTTCTCCTTTAACTCTGTCATTTTCTCTATTCTCTTCATTTTCTTATAACTTAAATATGTAACAAATTAATAACCCATTTTTAAAGACACTTTTTTTTCATGAAATAAATTTTAAAAGGATAAAGCTAATTTTTCGTCCCGACACGCCGTATAGACTTCTTCATACTAAGGTGAGGTGTGTGGTGACTGGATTTGTTTTCTGGTCTCTGTTGTTGTCATGCGTTTCAGTATATTGCTCTTGTGTGTCAAGTGTGTTCTGTTTTGAGGTTTTGTTAATGCCTGCTATTTTTCCTTCTATATGGTGTTGTTGAATTATAATTTGATGTTTCTCAGAATCTCCATTTTGTATAATAATTCTATACTTTCACAACTTCACCGGGATGCTTATTTGTATGAATTGTTAGCTATTTATAAAATGCAAAGAATTCTACAGACACTTCGGATCATCTTTAAAATACAGACCCTTCTGATCATCTTTATAAAATTGTTTTTGATATTTTAGATATGAAGTGGCACTGTGTTTTACCGCCTATTGACTGATTAAGCCTGAATTTTTAAATGCTGTCTACATTGTGCAGGTCATTACTGTTCATGTTGATAATTTATTTTTTTCTTCTTAGCAAATCTATGGTTTCACCTATACATCATGTCAAGATGAATTTTTATTGGAAGTATTAATATTAGCAGGGGAGTGATATATACATCATGTACTTTGGTGGAGAATTTTCTTTTCGTTAATTTATTATTGTGAGAATGTATTTTTAAGGTGATGTTATTTGATGGAATAGAGGTAATTTAATATTTTTTGGTTAATTATTATGTTTTATAAGAATATAATGGTAATTTTGAGGTGAACATTGTATATAAAGGAGGAATTGTCTGCTTATTCATTTCGGGGGAAAGGTTGCTCATATATCTCGTATGGCCTTCCTTTTTTGCTTTTGTTGTTAATTGCTTTTGTGATGAAAAACTTCAGTATATTTCGTAACTCCCAGTGATTTGAACAGTATTGTGGATGTTATTCTATGAATTATCTTGTTGCTTAGAAGAGTAGGGGACGGCAATATACGAAAGGCCTCAGAGAAATAGTATGATGGATACGAACAGCTAATTTTGTGTTTATGGTAGGAATGATTAGATAGCCAACTGTATATAGTTTGGTGCGAAAGTGTTTGGTTTCTGCTATATATATAAAGTAATCTTAATGCAATGATTGTCTATTACATGTATTTCAAGGTATCGAGGACGGGGCATTATGAGTATGTTGGTATATAGGCAATTATCTTAATCGTATATCTGAACTCTGAAGGATGAAATAGTGTATCTCATATAGTTCATTAGGAACTACTCATTCTGGGTTTGGTGTTTGTGAGGGAGGGTAGACAAAAACTGCTCATACTACACTATCTTAAATTCCATTTAAACTATTGTTTATTAATAAAGGCGTGGGGTAAAATATTTGATAAAATTCTGTTAGTTCATTAATATATGACTTTACTTAGAGTATGGGAGACAGTTGTGATCCCATACTCAGTAAGCGTAAACGTTTTGTTTGTAAATATTTGCCATTAAATTGACAAGAGTTATGTTGTAATGAGAGATCAATGAGCTGTGCTTTTTAATATATAATGTAAAATACGGGAAGGCCAATCTCCTCATTACAACATTAACTTCTCCCTTCATTTTTTAATGGCAAATATTACAAAACAAACTTTCTGGCTGAGTATGGATATCCCCACTGTCTCCTCATTAATATACTCCAGTAACATATAGTGATGGACCATTCCCGTAACTTCGAAGACATTTCTTACTTTTATCCGACTATCATTTTATCCCCCACCCTTTCAATACCCATATGCTGCATCTTGTTTCAAATAATTTATGGATTCTAGAGTACTCGTGTACCGCATACCTTCGACATTTTTTGTCTAACTCTTCCCCTTCTAACAACACCAATACCCTGATGATGTCCTTAATCTATTATAACTTAACTCTCATTCACTATATCCTCCTCAGTTCAGTACTATCCTGGTATAGATAATGGGTCTGCCAATCGGAAGCGGCGGTATTCCCTCCCTTGCGCTCTGTCCATCACCTTGACTAACTCAAACATCGAATCCCTGGCTAGCACTCCTTTCCCTCACTAATCTACTTTGCATCTTTGACCTATATACTAATAGAAACTATCCGAGATTCCTATTTCCGGCCACCATAATGAACCTCACTCATTACAGGGTGTGGCTACATCACTAATCCATTCTCCATAACACAAAAAATTTAGCTGTTGGTCTGTCATCTCTATTTTCTCATGCGCTTTCTATAGTCCTCCCGTGCGCGTCTCTCACTCTCAGCAGCAAGAATAATTCGAAAATGAGCATCCACAATCACTTTCAATCACGTTATCCTTACTGCCTGAAGTTCTGTTCGATATCAGCACCTTAAACAGCATTTAACAAAAGCCAAAAAAAGAGCGCTACTTCTATAGCACCTTTCCCGAAAATAGCAAGCACCTCCTTCTACCAACTCTCTTGCGAGAGTTGACCATTTTATTTACTTTCGTTAAAGACTAAATATCTATCCAAAAATAAATAATTCACCCTCTATTCCATCAAATAACATTCACCTCAGGTAAAAAACATTCTCAAACAATATTTTCCGTCTGTTCCCTTCCACTAAACGAAAAGTGAAACATTCTCTCACTAATGAGTTGTGACTAATAGTCCACCTCACATCTCCTGCATATACCTTCCTCCACCATTACAATTCATATATAGTGTGAATAATCTAATACGAATTTTGCAAAAGGTAGAAGACAACATAAACATACAGATTGACCTGCACAAGGACAGCATTAAATTCAGCTTTCAAACGATTACTATAATTTTGTCAAACCGCAACTGTCTATTCTGGATATATTTTCAACAATATTTATTCTCTGGGTCCAAACATTTAAAGGTATCAGAAATATCAATCAAACATACTTTCACAGAAGAAACGAATTCCTTTTGTATTTATATAATACCCCGTACCACAACATACAATCAGAGCATCCTCGGTGAAGTTAACTGTATATGCAATTTTATACCTACAACTGAATATCTGAAAACAGTTCTAACACATATTTCATAACAACCACCATGAAGAAAATAGCACGCACCAACTGTGAAAACAACCCACTTCCTGAACTCCTGATGAAGATCAACCCGAAAGAAACTCCAGTCCCTTAGACTGAACGATTGGTTCTCGCGTGTCGGGACGAAATTTAGCTAGTTTAATTTTTAAATTCACTTTAAATTAAACAAAACTTAAAAAAATGTCTTTAGCAATGTTTTAAATTTGTGTACATTTAGTTCCAATAAAAATGATAGATCGCACACCAGTTAAAGCCATAATACTAAAAAGAATCCAAGGGCTTTCCTCCTCTGAATAGTAAATATAAGGTCATTTACGACAAATGTACGGTGTCTCATTATAATCATTCATTACTTGCCGATCTGGTCGTTAGTTATTATTATATATATACCCATAGTAATTTAATAATAGATTATACTATATAATATACTAGCTCCTTGTGCCTTATCATTACCTATATATATACTCCTTTGATACTATATAATAACCTATTATACCCTATACCTCCTTTACCTATTCACGTCTATACCTTATTACTTATCTTATATATAACCTATATATACCCCTCTATATATACCTACCCTACCTATATTTACTCTATCTATCTTAATCTTTCGTACTTCTATGCAAAGAAGTTTTATATTAGTCTTCTAACCTGTATCAAATTAATTAACTATATCAGAAAATGGACAATTTCAATTTTATTTTCTAAAAATTTCTTTCGTGAAAATATTTACTCTTTAATTGCACACTATTTATTGGTGAAGAATATAGACTTGATTTTTAAGATAATTTATGAATAATATGATGGAATCTACCTTCAATCACTCTATACTCATCCTAAGTTTCTTGCGCACTTTCAGTGTTTTTGACTTACATTTCTAATTTTAGCTAACCCCGGCCCGGGCAAAATTCCCGCCCCGGTCCGGTCCCTAAGTGTCAGTAGGAAAGTTGTGAATGGTGGAAGGTGGCTGGTGCAATTAAATCTTGGCTGCTGACTAAAAAGGAACTAAGTCTCAGGTGCGCTAGGGGTTTTGCATCAGGGTATGTTGTTACCGGTGCTAATGTATAGTTATGAAACTAATGGTATTGAATAAGAGGTATAGATCTAAGGCATAATCTTAGGAGCGTGTTAGTTGTGAAAAGAATTAATAAATGGAGGAATGAACGCATTAGGGAGTTGTGTTGTGTGAAGAAAGACTTAAATGAGAGAATAAACGAGAGTGCATTAAGATGGTTTGGTCATTTGGAAAGGATGGATGATAGTCTGTTGGTTAAGTGGGATGTATAGTGGTGTGTCGTGCTGGAAATTGAATGGGCCTCTGCTGAGACTGAAGAAAGTGGATTGAGTCAGTAAAAGGAAGGAATGTGACGTCCCGTTGTTGTTTAAGATGTCGATGGGGACGAAAGTCCGCGCTCAAAGAGGCCCAAGCGAAATCGCTCGGAGGTGTTTGTGAGGGGGTTGTGGGCCTGGCCCAGGAAATGAACCCCACCTCGAAGAGATACCACAGTTAGAGTCCGTAGCAGTCTGTGAAGATTTAGGGGGGATTTTTTTTTACTGCAACAAGCTCTCATTTTGGGGGATGGTAGAGGTTTCCGTTTTTCAACTTAAGTCATGCTCTTCTGCTTAATATTCCTTTTGTGCCTCTTCTCCGTGCATGTTACGTATCTCTTCCCCACATCTAGTGGGAAGAGAGGGGAGGATAAACCGAAAGAGTAAGAAGTTTAATCATCGTATTGTATTTATTTACATTATTTATTCATCCTGATATATAAAGCAGCCGCGTTGTAAGTTCGATAAAAAGTATAAAAGAGGATTAATTGAATGTGCTAAAAGTCAATGATGTGAAGTTTCAACTATCAGAAAAGGTGTATGGAACACTATACTTTATGAGGGGGATGGAGAAAATGTAGGTAGAAACTTAAATTTAGTTTCCAGAGAAGGCTGAATGGGGAGTTCACACCAGGGAATCATGGAAAGCTCTTTTTCTGTGACAGCAGTGGCGTTTGCAAGCAAGAATGAAAGGGTTAAGGGACAAAAAAAGGGAATCTTCATATAGAATCCTGATGGGAATAGGCAATGAAAATATAGACTGCGAGGAGCAGTGGAGAGGTGAACCACTAGCTATCCGAAAATTCGCATACACCACCTTAGTCAGAATGAATGAGGTGATACGTGATTGTGGGTGTGTGGTTTGATCGGTTTGCAGAGAAGAACTATAGGTATTCCTTTTGGAGTACGAGGTAATTAGTAGGGAGCGCTTAATACATAGAGTGAGAATGTTGAAGAATGTAAATCTGCAGGTATAGAGGAATTACTGGAGGAAATGATTAAGATGGAGGCAAATTGTGATTAATCTGGATATGGAAGTTTGTGTAACAAAGCGTTTTATAGAGGTATGTTCCGAATGATTGGAGGAGAGCAGTAATAAGGGATAAGGGAACTGTAGGAACTATAGAGGAGGGGAATTAGTTTATTGAGTATTATAGAGAATATATATGCTGGTATTTTGGTTAAAACATTGCGTCGTGGGACTGATTGGCAAGAACAAGTTTCCTTTAGAAGTGGTAGACTGTGTAGATCAAACTCTTTTATCATTGAATCCTTGCATATGATTATACGTACTATATATGAGGGAGATAGACATAAATGTATTATTAGTGTTTTATGAACTTGCAAGTGGCGTAAATGACACGAGATTACATAGGGAAGACCGTCTGTGGCCAGGTCGTTAGGGTGGATTTAGGTGTGTGTCCGAGGATGGAATAGGCATTCTTGAGATTGGCAATCCAATACAGTATTGTATGAACGATTGTGAAGTGTGTGTGTAGAATAAATGGGTTGAATTATAGTGATGTTTGATATTAAATAGTGGAAGTGAGGCAGGTATATGTTATCATCTCCTTGCTTGTTGGACTCTGTTTATTCGCCGATTATTGGATACCTGCACTTTGAAAGACTTAGAGGTAGGCGTGGTTAAGAGGTGTGCGTGCAGACGATCGGGAATGGAAGTGAGTGGAGATACCGCGGCTTTTGTACATAGATTTTTGGTTTTTGCTGTGGTGGAATCTAAAGAGTTTAGGGGATAGTAGAGGGGTTCTGGTATTTGTGTGTAAAAGGAGGGGTTGAAAGTAATTGTAGTAAATTTTGGTTTAGAATTCATTCATGTAACATTTTCGGCTTAACGTTGAACTGATTAGGAGAGATGTTGGACACACGTTCGTCGAGTGTCCTAATTATTTATGTCTATCTCCTGCTTTCGAATGCGTTGTATTAAGGGAGCTGAGTTGAACTTGCCACATGGACGTGCCCCATTTCATAGAACACGCAATTGATGTCGATTGCGGTAGGAAGTGGGATGGTTGCAAATTTCTGAGAATCTTAGGTTGGGGTGGGCACCTGACAAACGGGAACTACAGGTCTTGAGTGTGCTATGGTTTTGGATGAGGGTCAATGCTTGTTTCCACTTCCCTTTCCGCTCTGTTCTTGTGGTCCTTCCATTTTTCTCGCTTTTATTTCCACATTGAATCCCTCATTATTAGTCATATAACTGGTTATTCCCCGAGCTCATCAATCATCCTCATGCAGGTTGTTCGTAGATTCTTTATAGGTACAATCTGGGTTCCTTTGGCAGCCCGTATGTGGCCTGCGGGCCTTGCGTTGGCCGGGCCTGGTGTGGCGTTTCTTATTCGCTTTGTTTTCTTTTTTTCTATCTTTTATTCTTTTTTCATTAATTTTTTTTTGTTCTTGTTTTTTATTTTGTTTTTTTGCCCTGATCCTCCTTTTGCCCACACTGGTTAGGGGCGCCTGCCCGTGCGGATGCGTGGTGCTATTATTGTAACTTCTTCTCTCTACTCCTGTATCTATTCTAATTTTCCGGGAGAATATTACATAGTAACTTCTCCAGTATTTTGCACTCTACACATACATTTGAGTCTGTTTAGTTCAGTAGAAATCGAATCAGTCCATCTATGTCAGTTTATATCTTTCTCTCTTAATCTCTACTCTATTTCTCTATCTAGCTCTCTTATTCTCTCTTTTCTCTCTCTCTCTCTCTCTTCCCGCATTAAAGTTTCCTTCTCATTCGTCTTCTCTCTTTCGGTTTTCTTTTGGTATTCATTTCTTGTTCGGAATCGATGTGATGATACGTCCTAGTCTTATTTCGGTTAAGCGGAGTAATCCTGTGTTGGTTCTCTGAGTGTGCCGGGTTACTTGCATCCTGACCCTCTGGGAGACTGTATGGAACGCCAAAGTGGATGGAGGGTTCTAGCCTCCGAGCATATGCGGCATTTACTGAAGGAGACACGCGACGCTGATGGTTGTAGTGGCCAGTATGAGTCCGAAAAATATAGTGGCTTTTGGGGTTGGTGTTGTCACTGCTACATAGGAGTGAATGGCCAGATTTGCCCTGGCGAGTACTGGTTGTTTCTCCGCCGCTCACGTTTTCTCTTGTTTCCTGTTGGACGGGGGAGTTACGTTTCCCCTTGGGCCCTCGTTTCTTGTTTTCCGCGGTCGCGCTGTCTCGTCACCGCTCCCTCGCCCGTGTCCGCCTTGTGTGCCTGTCTCCGCCCCGGTCTCTTGGGCGTCCTATTGCCTTGGGGTAGCGGACGGCCTGTCTGGATGCGCACGCTCCGGGCTGGTGCTTCCTTTGCCGGCTTTTGCGCTTTGCGCTCTTCTGTTGTGCGGGCTTTCCCTGGCCTTGCCCGTGGTCTCGCGCGGCCGGCCGTATTACTATTTGTGGACCCTTCTGGCCAACAGGCGGTTACATGAACTCATCCCTCTAACTGGATGAGATATAGCCTTCTATTGAGGGTGCAGCTTCGCAGTTCCTCGTGAGAGGCCCTCGACGCGTTCCTATATTTTTTTTTTTTCTTAAAATACTTTTTTCCTTGAGCTCCCACTTTCGTTTCCTTTCAACTTACGTCATGGCATGAACGTAAGTTGAAAGGAAACTATCCTATTTCCTTGCAAAGTCCCCATTCATCTTTCCCCGTCATCTTCTTCTTCTCCACATTTAGATTTTGGGTTTCGAAACAAGTGGAGTGAAAAGTGAATGATTTATTATTATCCATACTTCATTATTATTTTTAACTTTTTATGGTGGGGTGATTATTATTATTATTGGTTTAGTTATTATTTACTTATTATTAGGTGGTATTTATTATTTATTATGTAGTAAGGGTATAATCGGAACGGAGGAAGATGAAGAAGCGAATTAGGTGACAGACAGAGCTCGTTCTACGAAAAGAAAATTGATTACACAGGATAGTCGGGTTACAGGGAAAAGGAGATGGCTTTGCTGCCACCTACTTGCGGGTCACTGTTCATATTAGCTTACCACCAATGTTCACTCTGTTCCCTGCCTTACTGTTACTACGTGTTTTTTTAATCCCATTGTTTTCTCTTATAGCGCTTAGTTATTTCCTATACCGCGGTCAAGTTTTTGTCTTAATTTCACCCCAACCCCTCTTTTTTATAGCCTTCAAACCGTCCTTAAGTTAGACCTCTTAAAATTTGCAATTCTGGAGTTTACCTTGTATTTTTTGTTAGGCGGCTGGGCAGATTACTGGTTTCCTACTTAAGAACCTGGAGCTCGTTGCCTACTTATGGTCTGCCCTGGAGGTGTTTGTCTGGACCTGTTGCAAGGATAACTCTTGGGATTCGGCAATTCTGTTAAGGCAAAATATTTCTTTTTATTTCAAACTTGCTTAAACTTTATGCAAATATAGAAAAGAGATTTGACAAAGTAATGTATATCTGTATATGTGATCTATACATTATTACAGATGGCTGTAGTGTATCGAGTATGCTATATAGTATTATACATCATAGTAACTATTGATATATATAACTCTTATTCGTTTCTATGAGTTATGGTTATTACTATTATTTATTTATACCTTCGGCTCTCTCTCTCTCTCTTAGTAGTTATTTGTATGTATATTCATATATAGTATTTTACTTATTATATTTTAGTAAATATTCACGATGATATATATATATTATATATATATATATAATATATAATATATATTAATGTTCTTTTTTTAACAATAATGTTTTAAGTAGTTTCAATCCACATTAAGATCAGACTATTCCTGAAGACTGTTTCTTCTTCCTCTCTAAAGCTGCTGCCTTTTTTTCTCACTAACATATAAATAAATGGATCATATATCAAAATTTTTATTTATCTCTAACTAACCAATTCACAAGTATTCATATTTCTACAAAAATGAAATCATCTTGTTTTATTCCCCGTTTCTCCTTTTAGGTATCTCAGAATAGATATTCACCACTATGTATATATATAAATAAATAAAATTGTTACCTGATTTCTATACTTATATTCTTTTATCTCTTAACCTTCCATTGCCTCCTTGACGGGTTACGCTCAAATTGAATGAATGAAGTATAAATGTAACTTAGGTGAATAGATAGTAAGGGGAATGACCCCTTTTTAATACTATTCATTTGATATTTCTTTCTTTCTGGATATTCCCCTCAGTTCAACCAAAATATCGAGAAAATTTTCATGACCCTCTCAGATTTTCATGAAATTTGTTATACTTGTAGAACTCAATGAGAAAAATTCAATGGCACGTGTCTGCTGTAGGTCAATCAGTTCCAGAGATGGTCAAAATGGTCATTTTTGCAAACCAAGCAAAAGGTCAACATTCAATATATCTGGAACTATATCACCTACAGATTGTTTCTGGTACCATTTTAAAGCTCTTTAGTTGGCCAACAACTTTTACTCTCTGCATATTTACTCTAGGTCATTTGACGTAGAAACAGATTTTTTTTTATAACTTCAGCTAATAATAAATTTTAAATAATAATTTTTTTTTTTAAATTTTAAATAATAAATTTTTTTCCCTATCCCAGTTTCCTTTACTAATACTAATCCCCATCCCATAGGAAAGTGATGAATGAAGTATAAATGTAAACTTAGGTGAATAGATAGATAGAGGTGAATAAATAGAAGAGAAGAATGTCCCCGTTTTAATACTATTCATTTTAAATTATTTCTCCTTTTCTTTTATTTTCATTAGCACGGCCATTTCCCTGTAATGAAATAAATAAAAACATGAAATGATGAAATATGAGCTTTAAAACCTAAATCAAAATCCTCTTCTATTGCTAGTTAACGAGAGATATATTACTTTTATCATTTCTAAATATGTTTTAGTATTCAAAGACAATATAATATAGTATCCTATTATTGTAATTCCCAGATTATTTAATGTATATCTAAAAAAAAAAAACAACAAATTGAAGATGGCTAATTACAGCAACAATTTAGGGCAATCAGTAGTTTAAGCTATAATAATGTTGTCATAAGGGGAATTTTCTGACCGTAAAGTAACTGTGTTTCCTTTTTTAATATAATAACTTCAAGATATTCCTTCTAATTTTAAATAGAAGTTATTTTTAAAACATTTAACTATAACCCTTTGTCAGTTTTTTTTTTATTGAACTAGGCTTGAAAAATTTATTTATTTATTATTATTATTATTATTATTATTATTATTATTATTATTATTATTATTATTATTATTATTATTATTATTATTATTATTATTATTATTATTATTATTAATTATTATTATTAACAACGATTTAATTATTTCCTTCCCTTGGTCAGGCTGTAGAAGAAGAAGGGAAAGAGGTAAGTGAGTAAATAGTGACTGCCTGGTTACGCGACCAGTATTACCTTGCCCTTCCCTTTTAGTATTGGTTTTAAGTAAAGTTGGTTTAATTTCGTGGGAGTCCCTTTTCTATTAAATTTTTTAATAACCCTTTTTGATCTTCTATATTTATAAGAATTTATATCCTTGCATATTTTATATTTGAATTTTTCCTTCTTATATTTGCAGATTCCTTTTTCTCATTTCCCTTTTTATTATTATTATTATTATTATTATTATTATTATTATTATTATTATTATTATTATTATTATTATTATTATTATTATTATTATTATTATTATTATTATTATTATTATTATTATTATTATTATTATTGTTTATCATAGGATACGGTTTTGTTTTACTTTCAGTATTTCGATTCATTAGGCCTATTAAAGGAAGTTATATACATTAGATTGTTTGTAATTTAGAAAAAAATTAGATTGTAATATAAAAATTGGTGCATGTCATTTTTTATGTACCTTTTTCAATTTCGCAGCAGTCTTTAAATTAGTAGACTTATAATACTGATGTGAAGTGTTCTAACTTAAGCTTTATAGTGTTGCTGTTGTAAAGGGATGATTCTTCTATCCTTTTTGCACAGGACTGCTTTGGATGAAACTTGTATTTTTTCTGATGGATTAATTAATTATTATTATTATTATTATTATTATTATTATTATTATTATTATTATTATTATTATTATTATTATTATTATTATTATTATTATTATTATTATTGAATAATTTTGAGTAGTTTCGACAATTAGACCTCTTTAACATCAATCTTCTTAACCTGTACTTCCTCATGTATTATTATAGCAAAGATTTACTCATCTAATTTATTATTGTTTCTCAATTTAAAATTTCCAGTTTTCTGTATTTAGCTTAGTTGCCAACAATATAACTTTAAATCTAAAATGGCTGTCGCCCATACTTAAAACCAGCAGCTAGTATAACTTAATAGTTTTTCTTTCTTGTTTTACCCCGTCTATTGTCTTTGCAATGGTTTCTTTATTCTACATTATCACTTTTTATTTATGTACAGTTATAATTCATTGTCACCAGTATTTTATATACAAATACTTATTAACAGAAAGAGCGCACTATGCCTAATATAATGTTTCGAAAAGTATATATATATATATATATATATATATATATATATATATATATATATATATATATATATATATATATATATATATATATATATATATATATAGTTATATATATATATATATATATATATATATATATATATATATATATATATATATATATATATATATATCCCTGTATGGTGGGTGGGGAGCATTCCTATATGGGGTGCAAGAATTCCTATAATGTGTGTGTTCTGTGTGTCTTAAGAGTTAACAAAATGACTTTTGAAACTGGGTTGGGGTCACGCTATTACTTATTTCTCCCCAGGAATGCTTATGCATGCCTTGGACCTGGTCGATGAAACTTAATGAAATGTCTGGGTTCATGGAGTGTTAGTAGGAATTAAATGAGAATAGTGTTGGAGATGATGGATTTATTTAAAAAAGATTAAATTTTATTGCTGTTACTGAAACAAAGATGAAAGGATGTGGTGAAATTTGTGTGATAAAAAAAGGTAAGCTAAATAAGCTATCCTAACCAAACTGCAAATAACAGTTGCACTCACCTTCTTTACCAAGTAGAGGAGGATAGTCGCCCTCAATAATAATGATAAAATGAAAATAGATCTCTTCTCTCTAGTTACCGTTGTAACTACTTCCTACTACCGTAGTTTCTACTTATCCTAATAACAAGGATGAACTCGGTTCTCCACCTAACTAGTTCAAACACCTATATTGCTTGAACAGTAAACTTAAATATTAAAGAGGCCAACAAGGGCACAAGACTTTTTACATATAGTGATCTAGGAAAAGAAACAAAATTAGTGCAAACATAAAGAAAAAGAAAATAAAGGAAATTAAGCTTATCAGGCCACATATAAAGATCTCAGTGCACACAGAAAACTTGACACATGCTGACTGCAAGCAGAGTTAGTATAAAGCAAGCAAACTGAAGAGAGAGAGATTAAAACCAATCGGTGTATGCGTGCTGGGGGAGAGAATTGGTTGCAATTCTGGTGACTGACTTGTGGCACAGAGCTATGGTGGATTTTCTCTGTGTGAGTACTAGAATACTAATGGTTAAATTTAAGTTTGAAAAGGTTAAGGTATGTGTGGTTGTAGCATATGGCCCATCTGAGAGAAATGTTTAGGAGAGTGAAACTTTCTGGGACAATCTTAATGATGTTTTGGACTGGGTGAGTGTGGGCTTCAGAACAATTGTATTGGGCAACTTAAATGGTTGGATTGGTGGTCGGTAAAGGTATGACATAACAGGTGCCTTTGGGGTTGCAGGGGAAAATAAGAATGATAGGAAGGTGATTGATTTTTGTGAGGAGAGGTATGTGCATGAGTAATACATTTTTTCAACACAAGATTATCCATAAGTATGCGAGAGTTGCTGTTGAAATGAAGAGTATGATTGATTTTGTGTTGGTGAAGAAGAAGACATTGAAGTGTGTGATGGATGTTAAATTAGTGAGAGGGTGGTTGTGGATGGGAATATCAGATCATTATGTTGTTTTATGTAAAATTAAGTTAGTGGGTTCATGGATGGAGAGGAAGGAAAGGAAAGATGTGGGGAAAATTAAGAGTTAGAGGTTAAGTGAACAGGGTTATAAGGAAAAGGATGTGAAGTAGTTGAATGTTAACAAGATTAAACTAAGTAAATATGGGCACAAATGAAGGAAGCATCTGTTAGTAGTGCAAGGGAAGTAATTGGCTGTTCCAAAGTAGGAAGCAAGAATGTCAATGGTAAATGGTGTAGAATGAAGAGATGATCCAAGCAGTAGAACGCATAAAAGAGGCATGGTTGAATTTACTAAAAGCCAATGATTAAGTTTTTAAAGAAAAGTGTTTAAAAATTTATAGGGAGGAAAAGAGAGGAAGACTAAAAGTTGCATACATAAGAGAAAGAAAAAGAAGAGGTAAATGAATAGTTTGAAAGGAGAATGAATGGAGACATACAAAAGAATTAGAGCTTGTTCTAGAAGAAAGTGCTTAAGGTTAAGAAAGAAAGAAAGGGGAATCTTCAGAGAATAACGTATAGGGATGGAGCTTTCATAACTGATGAAATGGACGTAAGGAGAGTGTTGAGGAAACACTTTGAAAATCTACATAACATTGTCAGTGACAGTGATGAAGAGGTGATAGTGAATGTGTGTGTTTGATGGTGTAAGAAGTATTAGGTATTTTGTGGATGAGGTAATTAGCAGGGAGGGGGTAATAGGTAGAGGGTGAAAGTTGAAGAATGGTAAATCATCAGGTATAGATGGAATTTTTGGTAAAATGATCAAGAATGGAGGTGAGGTTGTGATTAACTGGATGTGGAAGTTGTGTAGCAAAGCGTTTGTGGAGGGTGTATTTCATTGAAGCAAATGAGAGAGAAGAAGAGCAAATTGTATTTAGATTTTATTGACTTGCAACTGGAGTATGACAGGATTAATAGGAAAGCTCTTTGGTAACTGTTAATGATATATATGGTGTTGGCGGTATGCTTCTGAATCTAATCAAAAGTTTGTATGTTGATAGTGAAGAGTGTGTAAGAATTAATGGAGTGTAGGGTGTATGGTTTAATTTTAATAGTTGAGTGAAGCAGGGATGTATTGTCTCCATGGATATTTAATTTGTATATGGATGGGGTGATAAAAGATTTAACGGTAGAGGTGGCAGTGGAAGGGGTTAGACTGATGGTGAATGGAAAAAAGTGGAGGGTGCCCTGTTTATTTATTGTATGCAGATGATTTCATTTTGTGCAGAAAATCTTAAGTAAATTTGGGTTTGGCAGGGTGTGTAAAGGGAGGGGTTTGAAAGTAATTGTAGATAAAAGTAAGTTGATGCTGGTGGGTTAGGAGAGTCCACAGTGAAATCAATGACTGGAGGGTAAGTAACTGGAACAAAGCTGTGTTTAAATATTTAGGCTTATGTGTTGGATGAAAAAGGAACAGATGATGTATTGTGTAAAAATAAAGTTATGAGTGGTGGGAGGTGACTGGTGCAATTAAATTCTTTTTAAATGCAAAGGGACTAGATCTTGAGTGTGCTAGGGTTCTGCATGATGGTATGTTGTTGTTACCAGTGTTAATTTATAGTAGCAAAACTATGATGTGGAATAAGAAGTATAGATCTAAGGTGCAGTCTATTCGACTGGATAAACTTAAGGGCTTGTTAGATGTGAGAATTGATAAAATGAGAAATGAACGTGTTATGGAGCTGTCTGGTGTGAAGAAAAATGTGAGAGAGATTAAATGTGTGTATTAAGATGGTTTGGTCATATGGAAAGGATGGATGATAGTTGGTTGGTTAAGCGGATGTATAAAGGTGAGAGTGTTAGGAATTGACCAACCAAGAAAAAGTGGGTTGAGTCAGTAAAAGAGTGTCTGAAGAAAAGGAATGTGAATTTAGCAGAAGCGAGAAGAATAATTGTTCATAATAATTGTAAATGGTGAGGTTTTGTGTGAGGGAATGGTCTAGGTGATGAACCCAGACGTTGGAGTTATCATAGTGGGAATCTGTCACGGTGTTGGGAAGCTCTAGGGTGGATTATGGCTGTGACGGGCTTGCACTTAAGGGTATTGGTAAGGTGGGGGCCTTCTTTTCAACTTAGGTTCTATTCTTATCTATTGTTTTTGGTGCATGTTGCATACCCCACCCCCAATCTATGGTGATCCGTGGAAGGATATATATATATATATATATATATATATATATATATATATATATATATATATAAAAAAAAAAAATATCTATATAAATATATATAAATATTAATATATATATATATATATATATATATATATATATATATATATATATATATATATATATATATATCAAAACCTCTGCGACAAACTCGGAGGGCTGATAGAGCAAACGATAAGGAACATTTATTGTTAAATAACCTATGTTGTATGACGCTTCGTTTCAAAGTTACGGACGATTGAAGGTACACTAGTTTATGTTGTGTGACGCGTTGCATGTAGGTTACCGACGATTTAGGTTACTCAATTTTAATGTGTTTGTGCGTGCGTACATGTGTGTACGCTTAACGTCCTTCGGAAACACGTGGCAATACCTTTACCTTGCCTAATTCATCGTTGATTCAGTACAGTGTAGGCATCGATTACGAATGGATCACTACACTCTTCCTGAGTTAACCGACATGATAATGTGTTACGGTGCGGCGAACGGAAATGGACGAAGAGCGCACCTCATGTACCGGGAACGGTTTCCACACAGAAATCACCCCCACCACACAATGTTTGCTCGCCTTCATCAGTGCCTTCGAGATAATGGGACCCTTCGTCCCCGGTGCATTGGTGGAAGACCGCGTAATACGAGGACTCCTGTGTTTGAAGAAGAGGTGCTTGAGAGAGTCGCCAACGACCCGTCGACTGCCATTGCCCATGTCATGGGTTCAAATCAGTCGTCTGTGGTTCGGGTCTTGCAAGAGCAAAGCCTCCATGCATACCACCTACAGAAAGTACAAGGACTTGGGCCAAACGACTTCGCACTCCGTGTGCGATTTGCCCGGTGGTTTCTGCAACGGAGCATCGATAATCCTGCCTTTCCTGCACATGTCTTGTTTACCGAGGAGGCGTGCTTCACACGTTATGGCTACTTCAACAGCAGAAACAGCCACATATGGGACGAGGACAATCCGCACGCAATGCTCATCAGAGTTCACCAGGCGAAATTCTTGGGGATTATCTGCTGGGACCTGGTCATCATTCCACACCGTTTGATGGACCCGCGTACCTGCAACTACTCCAGAACACGCTTCCAGCTCATGGACGACATACCTTTTGCGACCCGCAGAGACATGTGGTTCCAGCGCACTTCAGCTCCAGAGCACTTCAGCTACCAAGTACGGGTGCATCTGAACAGAGTCTACACTGACAAATGGATAGGGAGAGGGGGACCTGTTGCGTGGCCTGCAAGATCGCCCGACCTCACGCCCCTAGATTATTTTCTTTGGGGGCATGTGAAGAGTGTTGTGTACATTAACCCAGTCAACGCAAGAAAGGAACTGATTCAGCGAATATTCACTGCGTTTGATCAAATCAGACACAGTGAGGGCATGTTCGGTAGAGTCCGACAGGCAATGGCACGGCGATGTAACGAATGTAATCAGGTACAAGGCAGACACTTTGAACACCTGTAATTTTCCCCAATAAAATGATTTCATAACAAGCTACCATTGTTTGCGGCGTAAGCTGGCGTCAAAACATACGTTGTTTGACAAAATATCCTTATTGTTACCTCTCTCAACACCCCTCGGAGTACACAAATGTAACGCACGCACACATAAATAACATTATAATACCCAAAATCTCCGGTTACGAAGTAACGACGCGTCAAACAACATCACGTGGTTTACCTTACATCATCCGTAACTTTGAAACGAAGCATCATACAACATAGCTTATTTAACAATAAATGTTCCTTATCGTTTGCTCTATCAGCCCTCCGAGTTTGTCGCAGAGGTTTTGAATCACCCTGTATATATATATATATATATATATATATATATATATATATATATATATATATATATATATATATATATATATATATATATATATATATATATATATATATATATATATATATATATATTATGAACGTGTGTGTATATATATAACTACCTTTAACGTGCTTCTATCCCCTGCGCAAGGGGTAACACGGGGACAACAGGAAATCGAAACTTTTAGGGTCGGCTATCCTAAACCAGTTACCAACGTGCTCCGCAGTCGAGTTTTTAATTAACCCCCAGGTAGATAAACTCCAACTGCTACGCGGAGGATTTGAACCAGAGTCATATATATATATATATATATATATATATATATATATATATATATATATATATATATATATATATATATATATATATATATATGTGTATAGGAATTGGTATATATTTATTTATTTATTTATATATATTTATATATATATATATATTATATATAGTATATATATATATATATATATATATATATATATATATATATATATATATATATATATAAATAAGGCCGTAGCCAGGGGGTTCAAGGTTTAAATGACCCCTTCCCTCCCGAAATTATTTTAACTATCAAATGTCAATAATATCAAAAATTTGACGAGTTTAGTCTCTTTATAGGAATAATAAAAATAATAATGAAAGCAAATTAAATATTTGTGATTTGTGGAGGGTTCTAAGGTTTAGTGGTCGTTGAAACACAAAAGGAGAATCTCTAGTGAAAGCAATACTACGAATGTTGAGATAAATTGACTTTCTGTTTGGACAGCAGCAGCATGACTCTGCAGCAGCAATGAGAAAAAAATTTATGTAAAAGTGCTGAAGCAGTCAAAAATATCTTGCTGCATTTTATGTTCATTGCTGTTGACATTCATATGGAATATATTAGAAACTTTTGGCCCAGAAACAACTGACACTTTAATTTAATACAAAGGTGGAAATATTTTAATGGAAAATTTAGGAAATATTTTCTTTTCCTCGAGACAAGATGAACAAAACCAACACTAATATACGAAACAAAGTAGGAGGTACAAAGTTACGATGGATTTTTATGAAGTAGAGAAGTTTTTAAAGCAATTGTTAAAATTTTTTGAGAGGAGTTTGAGATAGATCAAGATATTGAATCTTCAAAAACTTCAAATCTTTTGAATTCTTTAATCATGAGTGAATAGATTATAAGCTTAATTATGATTTCAACATTGTTTTCCTACACTTTTCCATGATGTACTAAATTGCAGTCTCCATCATTGGTGACAGGAACTACTCTTAATCATAGGAAAAATGTCATGTTTGTTTTGAAAGATTTTTGTGCAAATATCAATGAAAATTTATCAAGCATTGTGGAAGTTGAAACAGAACTTCTGCTTTCTTTTAATAAAAAAATGTAATAAGAAAAGAAAAAGCAATTGCAATTTTTTTTTTAAATGATTTTTCAAACCAAGTTAAAGAGGAAGTTTGTGAGCCACACAGACCCATACTTATCAATCTTATTAAAATGACTCCATCGACATCTATTAAACATTTAATGAATTTTGTAAATAAACTTTATCTATACAGTCACATTGGATAGTTTAGGATTTTAACATCTATCTAACTCACAGTGTGCACTCCAGAAAAAATATTTGACTACTGTTAAACGGCTCAGAACATACTTTTTCAATTTTACAGGGCTGGGGGAAACTAACGTCTGAAATGGTTGTTCATCATAGCCACACTATATAAACGGAGAAGTTATTAATCAATTTGCCGTTAATAGAGAAAAAATAAAAATTTTTCATATATATAAAATAACATCTTTTCTTTTTTGTATTTTGAAATTACTTCTAGATGATAGATTATCTATTTTATTCCCTTTTATTCAAGTATATATATATATATATATATATATATATATATATATATATATATATATATATATATATATATATATATATATATATATATATATATATATATATATATATATATATATATATATATATATATATATATATATATATATATATATCCCCCAAAAAAAAATTTCTGGCTATGGCCATATATATATATATATATATATATATATATATATATATATATATATATATATATATATATATATATATATATATATATATATATATATATATTACCCTTTCTTTTCTTTCATCTATCCTTTTTAATTGTGAAAAGTTTTTCCCTGCATAGTTATCACTTCTTTCAATTATGATTATTCATTAATTTACCTATTAACTTATTTATTTATTTATCGATTCAGGCAATGGAGGAAGAGGAAGAAGAAAACACAGGTAGCTCTAGAAGGAGTATGAAAGGAAAATCAAAGAGAAGACGGAAAGAAGAAGAAGATGACGATGAACCCAAACCAAAGAAAAGGGGACGACCTGCCAGGGATAAAAATAACCCCAAAAATAAAAGGATTATCAAACAGCTCAGGCGACTTATGGACATAGTCACGAAATATACAGATAGGTAAGTTAAAAAACTCATTTCTTTGCTTGTGCTCATTTCAAGTTATTTCTCTGTAACAAAATAAAAAATGTCAATTAAATTTAATATTTTCTTCGTACTTTAAATTTATTTCGATTGAACTGAAAAACTTTGATAAGTGTAAGCATTCTCATTGAAAATTATGTATTATCTAGCTCAAAAAGACGACATATAAAGTATTAAATCTCATAACAAGTTCTCTTAAAATTTTATTTATTTTGCCTCATTAATTATTTTTTCATACCTTTTAAACTTTGATATTTTATGAAGTTCCTAATTTTTTTTCTCAAAAATTCTATTTACAGATAGGAATATTTTAATATTGAAGCAGTATTGGGTGGGTAAAGGGGTACTATACAAAAATAATTATTTTTGCTTACTTTGTATTTCATATATGGCATGTTTTGAATCATTTCAATTAGATTTTTTATACGGTTTCATTGTATTATATATATATATATATATATATATATATATATATATATATATATATATATATATATATATATATATATATATATATATATATATATATATATATATATATATATATATATATAACTCTTGCTTTAATAGATCTCCGGGCCAGGCCTATAATGGTGGTGGAAATTCTCAGGGTCGCCCGCTTCTCGGAGGGGAGCCAGGGGACACAAAGTATATATATATATATATATATATATATATATATATATATATATATATATATATATATATATATATATATATATATATAAATATATATATATATATATATATATATATATATATATATATATATATATATATATATATATATATATATATACGCACACCTACACACACATACACTTTGTCGCCACCCGCTCCCATCCTACGAGAAACGGGCTACCTTGAGATATTTTGCCACCACAGCAGGGCGGGCCCAGAGATCCGTTAGAAAAAACGGCGAAGTTGTGTATGATGCCCGTCATGACACGCACGGCAGTCTGGAAATGTTCAGAAACATCTTTGGCAGTGGGGGGGGGTGCTTTATTGATTGTAAATTTGTGTATTCTTGAAGGGAGGGATGGTGCCCAGAGCGGAGATGGAACAGCATTGCAGAAGTGTGACGGTCTAAAGGTTGTTCAGTAAGGGATATTTTGGGTGGACATGTTTGAAGTATGGTGTTATTTGAATATGCAGTGATCGTTCTTGGAAGCGTGTTGTGTATATGTTAGAATAATATAATGCTGGTGTGATTTTTTTTCCCCTCCTAGGTACCGTATGTGGGTTCATGTCAAGATGGACTTTTAGAGGGAAAATGTTTGTTTCAGTTAGTAAATGATGGATGGGTGTGGATTTAAGGCAGCCTCTTATTATCTCTGAGAGCTTTATTTTGCACAGTTTCTAATTTCTTAATATTGGATTGTGATATTGTGGGAGCCCAAGGTCATGCATAATTTAGGAGGGATTGGATGCATTATATATATATATATATATATATATATATATATATATATATATATATATATATATATATATATATATATATATATATATATATATATATATATATATATATATATATATATATTTTTTTATATAAAAATATTTATATATATAGAGAGGTAATCTCCTTTTTGTGTGATTTAGGATTTTATAAGAAAATACACATAGTTAGCAAAGTTTTGACTCAATCTAGGTCCTCTTTCAGCTGCTGTTTTATATCAAAAATGATGTAAAACAGCAGCTGAAAGAGGACCTAGATTGAGTCGAAAGCTTTTGCTAACTTATTGTAATAAATTTTCTTATAAGGAATCCTTAAGAATCATTTAATCAAGGCATTTTAACCTATTATTACTACTGGCGTTCTAAGCTATTTATATCTTGAAACTATATATATATATATATATATATATATATATATAAAAAGACTATTAAAAAATATATATATATATATATATATATATATATATATATATATATATATATATATATATATATATATATATATATATATATATATATATATATATATATATATATATATATATATATATATATATATATATATATATTATAGGGACGGTCGTGTGCTGAGTGTTCCATTCATGAAACTTCCATCAAGAAGAGAACTTCCTGATTACTATGAAATAATAAAGAGACCAATGGACATTAAAAAAATTCTAAACAAAATTGATGAGGGAAAAGTAAGGAAAATGTTTCATTTGCTTGTAGCTTAGCATGATGTTACTAAATACTTCCACATCCAGGTTTAGTCTTGATTAAATAAATGCGAGACAAATTTTGTAACATACTATTCTTTGTAATTTTTAATTTAGTATTAAAATTTTGTAACATACTATTCTTTATAATTTTTAATTTAGTATTATTAAATTAATTAAAATCAGTAATTTTGTGGTTTCATATATAATTTAGTATTATTAAATTAATTAAAATCAGTAATTATAATCAGTAAATAAATTTATAAATGAATTAAAGCATTTTTATTTTGTTGTATTGTTATATATTGTTCTGTTAATTTGACATCAAACATTACCTGCTTGTGTTACTAGAACTATCTTATTCAAATGTATTTAATAAATTTGTAACTTTAAATTTAAAACTTATGGGGAAGGAATATATGATTTTGTGATTTCCTTGATTTCTTTAGTATGACGATATTAACGACCTAGAAAAAGACTTTGTGCTGATGTGTCACAATGCTCAAGAATACAATGAGGAGGCCTCAGTCATCTACGAGGATTCGATTGTAATGCAGAGTGTTTTTTGTACAGCGCGTGAACGTATTGAACAAGAAGCTGATAATGCCAATGATGACGGTAAATTAATGATTATTGTTATTTTTATTATTAGCTGCTCCTTGGTCCCTCAGAACTTGGAGTGAATCGCGCAAACATGCACCAGACAAAGGAAATTAAGTAGAAGACCATGACCTGAGTTGAAGAAGCACCCCCCTCTCAACAACGTCCCCTCATACCATTAAGTTCGAGACCATCAAGGTTAAAATCCGACCTGAAGATTCACACACTGTGGCGTTCACCCATTGTGGCATCTTGTCAACGTTAGGGTACATCCCCTAGACCAGGTCCCCTCACAAAATCTCGCCACTTACTCCTATTTTGCACGATTCATCTCACTTGTGCTAAATTCACATTTCTTTAATTCAAGCACTTTTACTGATTCAACTCGGCGTTTTCTTTGGCCTCACAGCCGGTCATTCGAAACATTCACCACTGTATACCCGCTTAACCAACCGAATATCATCCATCCTTTCCATATGACCAAACCACCTTAATACACATTTATTCTCTCATTCACTCCTTTCTTCACACCACACAGCTCCTTAATATGCTCATTACTTATTTTTTCAATTATTTTCACACCTAGCACACCCATAAGATTATCCATCTGAACACGCACTGTACCTTAGATCTGTGACTAATTTCACCCCATAGTTCCGGCAGTTATACATTAACATTTAACACTGTTAACAACATACCCTTATGCAGAACCCTATCGCACTCAAGATTTAGTCCCCTTGCACTCGCCAAAGATTACTCCTATTGCATTTGATACCTTCTTACCATTCGTAACTTTTCTACTGTACTCTGCATCATCCGTTCCCTTTTCATCCAACATATATCCTAAATTTTTAAATTCCAGATACTTGTTCCAGTTGCTTACCATAAACATGATTTCACACTGAGAATTCTCCTCATCCACCACCATCACATTATGAACATTTACTTTCAAACCCCTCTATTAATCCTCTCAAACTTTCTTCATATTTGCCACACAAAACCAAAATCTTCTACATGCAATAAGAAGGGTACCCTTAAATCTCTTCCATTCTCCATTAGTCTAACCCCCTCTCCTGCCACCCCTACCTGTAATTCTTTCATCACGCCATCGATTTACAAATTAAATAGCCATGGAGACATAACACATCCCTGTCTCACTCCACTGTTAATATTAAACCTTTCACTCCACACCATTTATTCTTTCACACGCTTCACAATCGACGTACATACCTTTGATTACATTCGGAAGCCTACCACCAAAACCATATAACGTTAACACCTGCCACAGAACTTCCCTATTTATTGTATCATACGCCTGTTGTAGGTCCATAAAACCTAAATACAGTATGTTCTTTTCGCTGGTTTGGGATAGCCGGCCTTAAAGTTCAATTACCTGTGGTCCCCCCGTGTTACCCTCTTAATAGGGATAAAAAAACTTTTAATCTATTTTTTTATTTTATATTTATATATATATATATATATATATATATATATATATATATATATATATATATATATATATATATATATATATATATATATATATATATATATATATATATATATATATATATATATATATATATTGTATGGCGGACACATCTCTATGTAGGTGTGCAAGAATATCCATGCTGTATGTTCTGTGTGTTATAAAAGTTTACTTAGAGGACAGAGGGAGGGAAGCTGCTACTCTTGAAGCTAAGTGGGATTACTTCCCATTCGTCATTTTAGGATAGCATCCCATGCACAATCCAGTGTCTAATGGTTCGCCCCTCTTGCGCTCATATACACACTCTTCTTACTCTGGAGTAGACTCTCCGAATCACAGACCATAAAACACTAATATTACTATTACAGACAACGCCTTTTTCATATATCCATATGTGTGTTGAGAAGAAAGAATTCACACAGAGTATGTTCTGCGTGTTTTATAAGGCGACAAAAGGGACAGTGGTAGTTGGGGTGGCTAGTGGCTACCCACTACCACTTATCTCTTGCCAGGAATGATAATTCATGTCTCAGTGAAGTTCGTGATCGCCATAAGCAACCTCCTAACTTTCGGCGAAAATGTATGTATCGTATGGGTACATTGAATGTTAGAGGAATAAATGATAAAGAGATGTAATGGATTATTCAGAAAGGGTAAATTTGATTTGCTCACTGTAACTGAAACAAAGATGAAAGGAAGCGATAAAGACTAGTGGTGTGATATGAAATGTGTGCATTCTGGAGTGGAGAGGAATGAGGGGGAGAGAAGTTGCGATTCTGATGAGTGACCTATGGCAAAGAGCTATGGTGTATTTTGTTTGTGTGTGTACTATAATTCTAATGGTTAAATTTAATTTGAAAATGTATAGGTATGAGTGGTTGTAACAATTGGTCCATTGTTGAGGAGAGAGTGACTTTCTGGGATAATTGAATGTGTTGGATGGGGTGAGTAGGAGCTTTAGACCGATTTTTTGGGCGAATTAAATGGTTGGACATGTGCGTTTGGGGTTGCGGGAGAAAATAAGAATGATAGGAAGGTGATTGACTTCTGTGAGGAGAGGTGTGTGTGTGTGTGTGTGTGTAAGTAATACATTCTTCGGGCAGAAGAGTATTCATAAGTATATAAAGAGTTGGGGTAGGTAGAGAGGTATCGAAGTGAAAAGTATGATGGGTTTTGTCTTGGTGAAGAAGGAAATGTTGAAGTATGTGATGGATGTGAATCACTGAGGGGGTTGGGGATGGGAATATCAGATCATTGTTGTTTTATGTAACAATAAGCTGGTGGGGGCTTGGATGGAGAGGAAAGAGATAAGGAAGGAAGGTGAGAGAATTAAGATTGAGATGTTCAAGGAATAAGGAACAGTATGTGAGAGCGTGTACAAATAAATCACTTGAATGTGATCAAGATGAAACAACAAATCTGGACGCAAATGAAGGAAGTCTTTGTTAGTAGTGAAAGAGAAGTATGTGGATATGCTAAAGTAGGAAGTATTATTATTATTATTATTATTATTATTATTATTATTGTTATTATTATTATTATCATTATTATTATTATTAAAGTTATTATTATTATTATTATTATTATTATTATTATTATTATTATTATTATTATTATTATTATTATTATTATTATTATTATTATTATTATTATTATTATTTTTAATGGTATTATTAATATTATTATTATGGTTTTAATTATTTTTAGACTCATTATTATTAAATGTATTTCGGGTTTCAAAGGACACAACACTGTGTTGCAATTAGTAGACCCATTTCACATACTAGAGAAATTAATTTTGGTTATTATAATTGATTGATGTATTGAAATTGTAAAATATTTGACAATGTAATATAAAAATGCATGTCTTCTTTGTTGTTTAATGACTAAACTTTATTTTCCAGGTATTGAATAAATTGTTTGAATTGAATTATTATTATTATTATTATTATTATTATTATTATTATTATTATTATTATTATTATTATTATTATTATTATTATTATTATTATTATTATTATTATTATTATTCCCGTATCTCAAGCTTATTTCCGGGTATTCAATAATTTTTTTGTCTGGGCTACTTTTATATTTGTTAAAGTTTTATTCTTACTAAACGCCACTACATTCGGATAAAAAATATAATTTTATTGATGTTGAAAAAATAATTATAATTTCAGATGATGACGACGACGACGACGATGATGATGAACCAAGAGCGAAAAAAGGTCGAAAAGTTCCGAAACCTGAGAAAAGTCGTGGAGGTCGCCGAAGGTGTATACGATATGCCGAAGATTCGGATGATGATGATGAAACGTCGATGTCAGCACCTTCTGCCTCTACCACCTCCGATAACCCACCTGCAGAGTGTAAATTAGAAAAAGTGTAAATTAAAAACTGCTGCCAGTAGTGTCGATACCTTACATTAAAACGCGGAATTTGCTTTTGGTTCAGGTTCCAGAAAAGGATTTTTTAATATATATATATATATATATATATATATAAAGTTATATAGTTAAAGAGTATATATATATATATATATATATATATATATATATATATATATATATATATATATATATATATATATATATATATATATATATATATATATATATATATATATATATATATATATATATATATATATATATATATATATATATATATATATATATATATATATATATATATATATATATATATATATATATATATATATATATATATATATATATATATATATATATATAAAGTTTTATTATTAATAATATTATTTTATTATTATTAACACTGAAGATACATAAACGTCTGCTGTATTAAATGTTTATTTTAGATATCTTAAATTGGTGTGGTTGTTAAATTAAAAATGTTTCCATTCTCTTTTAAAGAGGTGCGAGAAGTATTATTATTATTATTATTATTATTATTATTATTATTATTATTATTATTATTATTATTATTATTATTATTACTCACCTTTAGTATATGGTATTGTAGAATTTAGTATAATATTAGCTTATTTAAAAAGTTATTTTGCACATGATTACTTATCATTGTGTGCATGAGTTTCTTTTAACTCGATAAATTATTATTTCTTTCTTTCTTTTTCCTTTTATTCAAATTTTATTAAATTTTTTTTATTACTTCTCTCTTATTTCATCCTTTGATACATGTTTTATAATTGCAATTTTACAATTATGTTATTTGGTAAGTAAATTTGATACCGAGTTGTCAAGTATTCAAGTTACTCATGTATGTATGTATTTACATATCATTGGTGAAAGTAACCATTTGTATTCCTTTAATTAAACTAACGGATATATCCCATTACAGTGTTAGATAGGTCTTTATCATAGAAAACATATTTTCCCGTTTAATGTAAACTACATTTAATTGTTACATTTTTGCTTGGCAAGATTTACCTTACCTTACCTTACCTTACCTTACCTTACCTTACCTTACCTTACCAGATAGAAGATATGGTCCGGAAGCATGCACCGGAAACAGTAGTTTAGAAAATCATGACCTAAATCAAGAAAGAAAGCCCTCCTTCCCTACAACCTCTCTTCATACCCTTAAGTGCGAGAATTTTAAGGCCAAAATCCACCCCCTCACATAACTATGCCATTCACTCCTATTATGCACCATTTTTCTCGCTTGTGATAAGTTTACTTTCCTTTCCTTCAGACACTTTGACTCAATTCACTTTTTCTTTGGTCGATCTATTCCCAATACAGACATCACTATACGACCAATCGACTATTATCCATTCTTTATGAATCACCAAACCACCTTAATATACTCTCATTTACTCTTTTCGTCACACCACACGACTCTATGTTACTTTAATTCCTCATTTTATCTATTCTCACGCCTAACATGTCCTTATGATTACACTGGCCATTTTGCGGCAAAACATTTGAAGGTCATTTTATAGGTAACTTGTTGCCCTGATTCCGAATATGACCCGTTTTCCTAGATTGGCTCTAGTTTTTGAGATACAGGGTGGTCACAAAAATACATTAATAACAACAATTTATGTTAGGTTGTAACGTAATTCACAAAAAAAAACACGAAAGATATATATTTCAAATTGTTAATGAGTAAGTACATAAAATGCTAATAAGTCAAAACATTCAATTCAGTACAATGAAATCACAATTAATGCATTACAAATCGCTGTCTATATGATTGTCTTCTGTGTGCAGAATGTGGACAATCACGTTGAAGGCTCCAACAATTGTCTGCCATCATGTGTGTATCCCATCTTCCTTGGTACCTTTCTTCCATCACCTTGATATCTTGATGGAACCTCTCTCCTTGTTCCTCACTATAACATCCTAGATTATCCGGAAACCGATCTAAGTGACTATGTAGAAAGTGAACTTTTATGCTCATATTAGCATTCAAATTTTTGAAGTCTGAAAGCATTTTCTGTATGAGTTCTACATAGTTGGCAGATTTATGGTTGCCCAAAAAGTTCTGAACAACCAAGACAAAACTTTTCCAGGCAGATGCTTCAATATCAGTCATGGAATTTATGAAATTGTCATCCTTGATGATTTGGCGAATTTGAGGGCCGCTAAAGATTCCAGCTTTGAGTTTCTCCATACTCAACCCTGGTCTGGTCGGTATTTAGGTAACCCCATTTGGAGTAGGAGTCCAGGGATGTTCCTACAGTATACTAGGTCTTCTTCTTAAATGAAATATGGAAGAAGTACTACCTCTCTTGTCCGAAAAAAAGTTATTTTTACATTCGGCCTTGAGACAATTCTTTTCACTTAGTCTAGATGCTAAAAGCTCAGAATCTTGCTTGGAGAGACTTAACTCTCGTACTAAATCATTGATCTCTTCCTGGGAGAACTGTTGCTGTGTAGAAGTACTTTCTTCATATTCACTACCACTATCTGCACGTGTGCACACCAAATCCTGGATATCTTCATCAGACAATGCTAGGTCTGGGAGTGTAGTGAACACTGGGATGGGGACATCGTCGGAGTGTGGTACAATTCGCCTTGCTGATTCCAAATCCGGATAATTAAATTTACGTTCTTGTAACGATTGATACCTTCACATTAACCAAACAAAAAATAACAGTCACTGTGGTGATTCCTTTGGCTCCCGCCATACCATAGGCACACCAAATTTTTAAACCTTTTCTTCGTCCATTTTTCCATTGACGTAGATTTTCGACACACGTTTTACAGACCATATTGGGAGCCCAAGACTTATCTTGGTCTCCAAGTTTCATTCCAAAGTATGCCAGATATGCTTGCTTCACAAAGTTAGTAATATTTCTTCTTTGGTTCTCCTGGCAATATTCACCACAGATGTAGCAATACATTGGGGTTATTCAAACAGGCTCTTCGGAAGTACTCATAGTGTTCTGAAAATAGAAAAATAAAGTATATATAAAGGTAAGCCCCCTAAAAAGAAATAAAACGGTATTACTGTAAAATATACATTAAAAAAGATATTTGTATAAGAGTAAATCTGGAACACCCTGTATCTCAAGAACTAGAGCCAATCTTGGAAAACTAATGTCATTTCTGAAATCAGCACACCCGATATACTATAAATTTGATAAAATATCCTTGGCAGCAAAAAAAAAAAAAAAATTTGTTGTTGGCCAGTGTTATCCACTTAACAGACTGCACATTAGGTCTATACCCCTTTGTTTCTCATCTTAGTTTCACTATTATACATTAACCGGTAACAACATCCCCCATGCAAAACCTTGGCGCACTAGAGACTTAGTTCCTTTGTATTCACTAAAGATTTAATTGCTGTGTCCACTTTCCCACCGCTCACAACTTTTCTACTACACTGCATCTTCCGTTCCCTTTTCATCCAAGATATAGCCTAAATATTTAAACTCTGAGACATGTTACAGTTTCCTACCATCCAGCATGATTTATCACTACGGATTCTATCCACTTTCCTTCATCACCATTTCAAGGAAAACCGTGTGAGTGAAACCACCCAAATGTGTGAGGCATGTTCATTACAGGGACGAATAACCCCTATAACACATCGGTTACTAAGATGGTCTCAATGAAACTGGGACTTTGTTCAGATTGAGTGAATTTTTTTCTTCTGCTCAGCTACTCCAGTTATATATATCCGCCCCTGTATGACATACTATTCTCGCATTTTTGGATAGGGTTCGGGCTAAGGCTAAGTGACATAAACTGTCCCCTACTGTGACTCCCTTGACCCTCTTCCTCTGTGACCTGACATTAGCGCCCTGTCTCTTTTTCTATAGGTAATGCAACTTCAGATGCTCGAGCGAATTAACCTCTCGCATTCCTTCACCATTGCGTCAACTTCATAACACAAGAGGTAACTTACTCTCACATGAATATTAGAGACGCGAGGCTCATTCTTTGTACTGTCTCCACCTTTCCAGCCAGATCTGTTTTGTGGAACTCTTGCCTTCATCGGTCTTTTCCTGCTGTATTTAATCTTCCTCTCATTAAGTCCAATGGCTTCACCCACCTGAGGACTTCCGTTAGACAAGTGACTGAATGGGTTTACCGGTGGTGTGAAATTTTTTTTAATGCGCCTCAACAACCAACCTCTTGTTAGTAGTAGAAAAAGTGCTCCTTGCGAGGAAGATCACAATAAAAAATGGAAAAAATATTAAGGTTAGATGAAGGGTTTTTTTTTTTTTTTCGATGTTAAAAGATGTGTGAAAGTTTGTCGAGCAGAAAGATTAACGAACTGAATTTTGAGGCACTGAAAACATGCATGACCCAATTACAAATTCAGAAGATCATGGGTCGGCTTTTCCAAAGCCACCTTCCTAGCATGAGTGAATAACTGTTGGGATTGACTTCATTCAAAATGAAGGGTGGAGTCAGCATGAAGTGATAGAGAGAACGTCATTAATGAAAAAGACAAAAAAAAATTGTCAATAGGGAAAAACCAAGAGGAAATCCGCTATTAATAGAATTAAGGAATGAACAGTGGCCGTCTGTCACACCTTGTTTAGCAGGACCGTAAAAGAAATCGGTGATGATGATTACGAAATTGGGAAGTTTAGTAAACAAAGCTTTGATCCGGATCCATCCATTGAAGGCTTTCGATATGTCCAGCGCTACAGCAAATAATTCACAGTGCTGAAATATATATATATATATATATATATATATTTTTATCTCTTTTTATAATTATTGATATTATTACATATTATTAAAGATATATATTATATATATTATTATTATTATATATATATATATACATATTATTATTATTATTATTAAGTTATTACATATTATTATATATTATATACATATTACATATACATATATTATTATTATTATACATATTATTATTAGTTATTATTATTATTATTATTATTGCTATTGCTATTATATATATATTATATATATATTATTATATTATTATTGTTATTATTATATACATATTATTATATTATATTATTATTATTATTATATATATTATATATATATACATATTATTATTACATATTACATATATATATATATATTATTATTATTATTATATATTATATACATATATTATTATTATACATATATATATTATATATTATATATATTATTACATACATTATTGTATATATAGTATATATATATATATATATATATATATATATATATATATATATATAGAATATATATATATATATATATATATATATATATATATATATATATATATATATATATATATATATATATATATATAAAGAGTATAGTTATTATATATATATATATATATATATATATATATATATATATATATATATATATATATATATATATTAGCCTCTCTATCTCTCTCTCCCTCCTTCTCCGTTCGTCATAGGCTTCTTTAATTTTTATCGCTTTAAACAATTTTCGCCTCTTTGCACTCAAAAGTTTTTATTAGACAAACGACTTTTGTCTCTATTGACTCAACTCCCCTAAAATTCTTGTTCCTTAAATATTAGCCTAACTAAAAGTGAGTCTGCGACAGTTTTCCGTTAATGTTTTAAAATATATACAGTGTGTCTTTCCCCGTTTTCTTTTATTCCGCTCAGAACTTCAATCAAGCAACTTGCGTTCCTCTTGTGTTCCTCTTTTTCCGCCTTGCCTATGACGTCACTGTCCAGTTCGTAACTTCACAATATATATATTACCAGTAGGTCAGACCGTCAGATAGATAGGAATATTGTCGGGCAATTTTCAGATATGCCCTTTTAGAATTGAAAGTAAATTCATGTACTATTTATGACGTTTTGTGTGATATATATATATATATATATATATATATATATATATATATATAGAAAGTGAGGCATAAAGAGACACAAATAGATATATATATATATATATATATATATATATATATATATATATATATATATATATATATATATATATATATATATATATATATATACATATATATATATTCTGTCTATATATTATATTTTATATTTATATATTTTTATATATATATATATATATATATATATATATATATATATATATATATATATATATATATATATAAATATATAAAGTTATATATATTATATATATGTATGTATTTATATATATATATATATATATTTTTTTTTTTTTTCAGTTGTCACCACCTCTCACGGGCAGAGTCCTATTCAAGGAGGGGGTGCTACACGCCTCAAAAGTCAACAACTAAAGCAAATTGACGCATACGAGCACATACGCAGGCTTTAAAGTGTGGAGATTAAATTCAGCAGGAAATACAGAAGATGAAGAGAATTCCACAGAACAGATGTGGCAGGGAAGAAGGAAGCACCACACCAGCCTGGAGTTACCTACATCAACACAAACTCATGTGCAGACACAGCACCCTAGTGATACGAGGGCGACGTAAAGGTGGGAGGTACACGAGTGATAAGCCCATCGAGCACCTGCCGCTGCGGTACCTAATATAGAAAAGAGATAAAGCACCAACATCGCGCCGCAAAGATAGAGGGTCAAGTGAACTGGAAAGTACAGAACAGTTTATAAGCCTTTTGGCCTTTGACTCGACCCTATCCAAAAGCCGGGTGAAACCAGAGCCCCCAGATATGAGAGCAGTACTTCCATACAAGGGCGGATGAGGCCCTTGTATAGTTGAAGATAGCTGAGAAGAAGAAAAAAGTCTAGCAGTCTAAACAGAACTCCCAGTTTCTTTTGAGGCCGCCCTAGCACCGTTTAGATGTGAGGTTTCCAAGACATTTTTTTGTTTGGTGTTACAGCTTTCAAGGATGTTTATATGTTACCAGGAGAGACGAGAGAACTGTCGAAAGAGATAGGAAAGTTGAAGGTGTCTAGAGAGGAGATTTGTAGAAGTTGAGTTTTTAAAGAATTGAATTGGCCAAGCGTTCAGACGACTTCACCCGGAAATTCTATCCAGATCAGCGAGAATAGAATCGGAAAGATTTAGAGAGGCAATTTTAGAAGTAAAAGAAGGAGCAGAATTGAAATGAGTTGAAGAATGAAGGGTCGAGTCATCGGCATATGAGTGGATAGAGTTAGATGTGCAGGTGAGAAGATCGTTAATGAAAAGTAGGAGATAAGACAGAACCCTGAGGAACACCACTATTGACAGAAAAGAAAAAGAAGTCGCCCCATCAACAACAGCCGATATTGAGCGATTTGAAAGAAAGCTAGACATAAGTGCAAAGAGAAGGAGGAAACCCAAAGGAGGGGAGCTTGGAGAGCAGTGACGCGTGCCATACCCGGTCAAATGCTTTGGATATGTCAAGCGCCACCACGCAAGTCTCCTTATAGTTCCTAAGGGCGGAAAACCATAAATCAGTAAGATAGGAAAATATCGCCAGTAGACTCGAGCGCCGAAAGCCGTACTGGCGATCGGAAAGAAGTGGGGTGATGCCAACGGCGTTATAAATGGGGAGTGATTGTTGGGTTAGAATTATGAGACAAACTTAGGTAGGAGGGATGTGGTAGGTCAGTTTTTTGTGGTTGTTGTCTCATAATTTTATTTTTGTTTTTTAGGTACAGCATGAAAGAAGGAAAGATGAGATTTCGTGAGCAGAGCAAAAGATGGAACGTCAAGGAGCAAGAGGGATGAATGAAGAAGACGAGATGATGAACCCGAGAATTGAATGAACGTCAAGGAACAAGGAAAGTTCCCGGAGCTGCAGTGTTTTTTTTAGTGTGATTTTTTAAAAAAAAAGTGAATTAAATTAAATTAAATTTCAATTTTTCAATTTTAATAATCATTTAATTAATTTATGTATATAAGTGAAAGTAATTCCTTTTTAAATATTTTCCAGTTCAGTTAAAAGTGATTGATTTTCAAATACAGAATTTAATTTATTTTGGAATTGGAATTATATTATTTGAAATCGTATTTTGAATTTACGGATTTAAATTTAATGAAAGGATTTGGATTTTGTTTACGGGAATGGATCTTGTAGCTGTGAAGAATGGTAAAACTGGATTCGGATCTTTCAATGTCGGATGAATGTGGATTTGTTCTCTAGATTTCTTTGGTAAGGGTAACTAATGGTTTTAATTGATTTTTTTTATTATTAATTATTCTGGGTAATATACTGAACATAGTTATTTTGTTTGTTTTCAGTATTCAGTTGGACTAGTCTATCGGTGTGAATATTTCAAGGGTATGGTTTCTCGCGGTATTTAGAGGTTGGATCTGGAAAAGGAAAACAAAAACTGGCTACTAACATTGGCCAGGTAGTCATTAATTTCTTGGTTTAGTTACTCTCTTATTATTTGATTTGATTTATTACTTTATAATTTTAATTTCATTTCATTTTATTTAACTTATTATTATTAATGATATTCATTATTATTTAACTGATTCATGTTTAAGCTTTAATTATTATTGACTGTTTTAAGATTTTTTTTTTTGAGCTTTAAAGATATTTTCACTCAATTTTTTTTCTATATATTATTGTTGTTTCATTGTTAGAATGTTTTGTTTCTGTATCATTTCAGTTTTTTTTTGTGGCTTGGCTTCTTTGGATTTGGGATTTGGATTGCGGATGATATTAGATTTTGGAATCGGAAAAGGAACAGGAACAGGATTAAAAGACCTGTATCTAAACGTTCTATATGGAATTGTAACTGAATTGACTTTAACAATAAAATTAGAAATTATAAAACTTGAAACTGAACGTGACAATTGCAATTGGGAACGATAGAAACATTTTGAAGAATTAAAGAAATACATTCTGAAAAAATTAAAAAGAAACAAGAGAATTAGAAAAGTATAAAGTGAGAGACAAATTGAAAACAAAATTGAATATTAAACCGAAAACTTAACTTAGAAAAAAAACATTTTTGAAACTTGTAAAGTGAAAGAAATTAGGAAATTAGTAAAGAAAACATTTTGTAAAGAAAACATTGAAAACTGAATTTTGAAAAACATTTTTTAATACTTAGATAAACAGTTTTTTAAATTTAGAAAAACTATTAGAAGAGTTGTAAGAAATTAAGAAATTAGAAAAGAAAACAATTTGAAAAAAAAAGAATTGAAAAATTGTGTAAAAATTGCGAAAAACATTTAACAAATTAAACACAAAAACTTAATTTCCTTAATTGACTTTTACGTATATTTAATATTATTTAAATTTTTTTGATTTATCGGTCATTATATTTATATGTCTATAATTCCTTTATGGTGTAGGTTTAAGGGTATTTTGATTAATACTGTACAAGGGTATAAAGTAGTGTAGTGTGGTATATGGTAGTGATATCTGGTTTTCGTATCGTGGGATATACTAATTTTGGTTGGTACCTATTATTAAGGGTTATTAGGATACCGTGTATATTCATTTATTCATTTATATATTCATATGTAAAGTGTGTGTATGGTAAATTTTTTTGTTTTGTAATAAACTTAAAGGTGCATGGTGTTTTTTTGTTTTCCCTTCACTTGCCCAGACAGATAGCCTCACGACAAAAATTCAAATTGTAGATTTATTTTTATTTACCTTAAATCTGCTACATATTTGTGGCGCCCAACGTGGGGCTGTCTCGAAGGATAGGTGAAGGGCGTAGTATAAGGTGTAAGGTAGTAGTAAAGTAGAAAGTAGTAAAGTAGTGTAACAATGGTTACGGTTGAGGAGTTGCAGGTGGAGGTGGAAAGGTATAAGGAAGCTTTACGGAAGAAAGAGAGAGAGAATGAAGAATTGATTGAGAAGGTGAGAGATTTAACAGAGGGAATGAGAGAGATGGAGAAACGAATGGACGAGAGAATGGAAGAGAAAATTGCTGCAAAAATGGAGGAAATGATGAATAAAAGGTTTGCTGATGGGATTGGAGGAAACGGAATGAATGGAACCCAACAAAGGGTGACCTCTACTCCAAAGGTAGTAAATGTAAAGAGGAATGGGAAAGTGGAAAAGAAGGACGAGAGAGTGAAGACCAAAGATGATGAGAAAGTGATGTTCCAAGACGATGAGTTAAGTTATGTGAGTGAGGATGAAGGGGATGAAGAGAAGGATGTAAATAAGGTGGTGAATGGGAAAAATGAGAAGAATGGGAAGATTGAGAAAAAGGAGAAGAATGGGAAGATTGAGAAAAAGGATAAAAAGAAGAAGAAGACTTCTAAGAACAGGAGACATGAAAGAAGAATGAAAAGTAAGAGTATAGACTCATTATATAGTAGTTCGGAAGGAGAGATGAATGTGTTTGAGGTTGAGGGATACGGGACGGGATCTGGTTCTGAGTCTGAGCGTAGAGTGAAAAGGAGTGTGTTAATTCGGGACATCCCAAAAATTAATAAATTTAATGTGTATGGTACGAAAGAGGTTGAGGAGTTCTTTAGGGAATATGAGGGTTATTGTAGGGAGAGGTTTGACGAGAATAAGGGCTTTTGGGTGAAAGAGTTGGGCGAATTTTTAGAGGGGCGAATGTTGGAATTTTATAAGGCTGTCAGTGTGGGTGAGCCAAAGTATGAAGTGGTTAAACAGAGAATCATGGACCAGGTTGGGAGAGTGAAAGGGGGAGTGAAGTATAGAAAGGTGAATGATTTTGATAAGGCTAGGCGTGGAAAGAGTGAAAGGATTGATATGTATGCGCACCGATTGGAAACTTTGGCGAGAAAGAAGTTTGGGGATGATGATGTGGACGGGAATAAGAGATTGTTGAAGAAGTTTTTGGATACAGTTCCGACCTCGGTGACAGAATATGTGAATTTGCGAAGAAAAGAGAAAATGAGATGGGCGGGAGAACGATTGACTTGGGAAGATGTTCTGGAAATTGTAGAAGATAGGGAGTTTGAAGGAGAGCGAGAGGAGAATGAACGACGAGAAGTGTATAGTGGTAGGGGAGTGAATGCGAGTGAGAGGGTGTCACAACCACCTCAGTATAAATCATATAGGGACGCACTGAAGGCTAACCCCTATGAAGTAATGGCGAAGTTTTTTGAAGAATTTTTCGGTGGTTTTGGAGATGATGAAAGACAGGTGAATGCAGGAGGTGTGAGTAATTTTTTTGCTGGTCGTCAAGCTGGTGGAAATGTGAATGTGAGAGGGAATGATGGACATAACCAAGGTCAAAGGTATAATCAGGGTCAAGGGATTAGAGGTCGTGGAAACCAAGAAAATGTGAGTGCAAATAGGGATGTGAAGTGTTTTCGTTGTGGGAAGATGGGCCATATGATATCAGAATGTAGATGGGCAACTGGTGCTTGTTTTAGTTGTGGGCAAGTGGGTCATTTGGCCATGAACTGTACGGATCCGCAAAGGGCTGGGTGTAGGAGATGCGGAGGTGTGGATCATTGGGTGCGTGATTGTCCACAGGGAGTAAGAATGAGGCAACTGGTATGTGGGAACTGTGGTAGAGGGGCATTTTTCTAGGATGTGCGGGTCCCCTAGAAACACTTGTACTAAATGTGGGAAAATAGGGCATGTGGTTGGTATGTGTTGGAGTGTGAGGCAACCAGTCGGGGTAGGTCAGGTTAATCCTGGTGTGCTAGGTCTTGGTACTGGTGTTAGTGGTCCGGTTCAACTGGTTAGTGGTCAGGCTGTTGGTATGAAATAGGAATGTAAATGTGAATGAGGTAGGGGTGAACAATGTACAAAATCAGGTAAGAATTAACAATTCGGGAAACGGGTTGCCTTGAGGGTTGCAACTGGTGAGCCCTCAGGTGAGATTAGGTTGTCACAGATAGGGGATGTAAGTGTCGATGTGTTTTCAGTTGGTCCTGTGAATGAATGTATGAGTATTAAGGTTTATTGTGGAGGTATTGAGGTTCGTGCTTTGATTGATACTGGGTGTATGGTTAGTGTTGTGTATAAAGGAGCATATGATAGGATGAATATAAGGGAAGATCAGAAAGAAGTCGGTAGGGGTCATATTAAAGGAATTAGTAATGTGTTGGTACCGGTGGAAGTTAAATTTAGAGAGAGCGTTAAGATAGGAGGAATAGGCATGGAGGAGAGTGAGTTTTATGTGATTGATAGTAGGAACGAAAAGTATGATGTGTTATTGGGGTATAAGTTTTTGAGTGCAAATGGGATAGTTATTCATCCTGATCGAAGGATGATAGAGAAGAAGGTGAATAAGGATGGAACATGTCAGATGTATGTGAATGATTTAGGAAAGGTAGATGTGAAATTGGTTAAAGGCGTGGAAGTTTTTGCTTTAGAGGATAGGTCCTTGAAGACGGATGAAGTAGTAAGTGAAAGTAGGTTGGAATGCGAATGTGGGTGTGGATGAAAACCAGAATAGCATGTTTCTGGTGGATGGTTATGATGCGAGGTATAGGGTGAAAAGGGTTGCTCATGTCTTCGACGGTATAATAGATTTGAATAATCCTAGGGTATGTATGCAGAAGGTGCCTGTGAAAAAGAAGAGAGTGAGAGGTATAAGGGTTGGTGATGTAGTTGGTAGTTTGTATTCTGTTTTTGTATTAGAGAATTCGAGAGAGAATGAATGCTGTGTTTGCTGGTGATATTGAGAAGAAAAAGGATTGGGTGTATGATGAAATGGTTGATAAAGTAAAATTACCTGAAGGTTTGAATGAAGTGAGGAGACAAAAGGTTTTACGAATGTTATGGGAAAGGAGGAAAGCGCTGAGTCAGGGCGATGATGATTTTGGGGATGCGAAATTGCCTGCGTTTCGCATAGTGTTAGCGGATGACACCCCAATATATCAACGTCCTCGGCACTTTCCTCCCCCGTTGCGAATGAGATTGAAGAGAGTGTGAAGAGTTAGAGCAAATAGGTGTGTTGGAAGAGAGTGAGAGTCCTTGGAATAGTCCGATTGTGCCTGTGCGAAAACCTGATGGACGTTTGAGGTTGTGTATTGATTATCGTAAAGTGAATGAAAAGACTGTGAAAGATAGGTTTCCTATGTGTGTAGTTTCAGAATGCGTGTATAGTATGTATGGGATGAAAGTTTTTACGAAAATGGATCTGGTGCGTGGGTATTATCAGATGCCAGTGGAAGAGGATAGTAGGTGTGTGACTGCCTTTTCAACTGCAAAGCGGCATTACCAGTTTAGGAATTTGAGCTTTGGGTTAGCCAATGCTCCAGCGGCGTTTCAGAGGGCGATGAATGTGGTCATGAATGATTTTCCCAGTAAGAATGTGATGGTGTTCATAGATGACATACTAGTGATGAATGAATCTTTCTCTGAGCATTTGAAGTTAGTGAATGATGTTTTGAAAAAGTTAGAGGAGATAGGGATAAAAGTGAAAGTCGAAAAGTGTGAGTGGTTTGCGGATGAGGTTGAATTCTTGGGACACAAGGTGTGTGCGACTGGTTTAAAGAAAGCAGAAAAGTTTATTGAGAAAGTTCGGCAGTTTCCAAAGCCGAGGAATGTAAGAGAGTTAAGAGGATTTTGGGGTTTGGTAGAATTTGGAAGGAAGTTTATGAAAGATTGTTCGGGTGTGATGAAACCTTTGACTGAATGGACTGGGAAAAAGAAGAGTATGATTGTGAAGTGGAATGATAAAATGAATGAAGCATTTGAAAAGTTGAAAGCGGAAGTCGCAAAGGATGTAGAGCTGGCTTATCCGGATTATAGTGAGAATGCGAAACCTTTTGAAGTTTATACAGATGCAAGTGGGTATTGTATGCGGGGTTGTTTGATGCAAGAACAGGTGATTGATGGGATTGAAAGAAAACGAGTGATTGCGTATGTTTCGAAAGCGTTTAGTATGACAGAGCGAAAGTATTCTACGATTGAAAGAGAGTTGGCTGCTTTGAGGTTTTGTTTGAAATCGTTGTGTCCGTTTTTGTATGGAATTAAGTTCATTGTGCGAACGGATCACCAACCCTTGGTGTATTTGCAGAGAATGAGGATCGTTGATAGTCGGCTTGCAAGGACTTTGGAAGATTTGAGTGATTTTGACTATGTGGTTGAGTATGTGCCGGGTGAAAGGAATGAGATTGCTGATTTGATGTCGAGAATGCCTGGGAGTGAGAGTATGAGTGAAAAGGTAGTGATAGACCCGGAATATTTGCCTACGGGATTGATGAAGGGAAAAGAAAGTCAGGGTGGGGGTGATTCTATGTTCGAAAGTGTGTTGTATGGGTTACAGGATTTAGCTAGGGATAGGTTGGTCTCGAGAGTGCCTGAGAGTATGGAAGAATTGCGGAGGGAAGTTATGACTGAGGTGTGTAAGAAACCTGAGCAGATAGGGATTAGGAAGGTGAAATATTTTATGAAGGAGTTAAAGGCTATGTGTAATGTAGGTTCCGGTGCAAGAGGTATTGATTGTTGAGTAAGTTGTTTAAGATAGTTGTATGTGTGCATTACGGTGGCGAGAGACCGGTTTGTATAGGAGTGAGGGTGTAAGTGGTGCAAAAGTGGGTGAGCTTCATTTACAGTGTTTAAGTGGCGTACATTACAATTGGGTAATCGAGAAAAAGAGTTACGATAGGAAGTATGTGTTGGAATCGGAGTTGGAGGAGTGTCTGGTAGAGGGTGATGAGGATGTGAAAATGATTTGTCCAGGGGAAATCGAAGAGGTCATGTATTGCAATCATGGGATAAGTGGAAGAATGGAGGTAAAAGTGCAGGTGAATGGGAGAGTATTTTGTGGACTGATTGATACTGGGGCTCAGATTTCTTTAGTGAATGCATCTGTGGTACGAGAGATGGAGCGAGTGACGTGGCAGATAGAGAGGAGGAGTACAAATGTGAAGATTAAAGGGATTGGGTCAGGTGATTTTGTTGCTTTTGAAGAGGTTTTGTTAAAGGTAGAAATAGGAACGCTAGGGGAAGTGGAACATAGGTTTGTTGTGCTGGACGAGGAGCGAATGCCGTATTGTTTTTTGTTTGGGATTGACTTTTTGAGGGTGAATAGGTTGTCTGTAGATGTAGGGAATGAAAGGTTGCTGAAGGGAAGTCGTGAGATTGTTAGAATGCAGAAGGAGAATGTGTGTGTTGTGGATTTTGTTGGCATGGTGAGAGTTGGTGTAGGGGATGAAGAACTGTTAAGCATGAAAGATATCGAGGTAATGCAAGAGGAATGTCCTATGGTCTGTGAGTTGAGAAAATGTATTTTGTTGGGTAAAGAAGTGTGTAGGTGGGACCAGTTGATAGAAGATTTTAGGGTATTTGCGAAAAGGTTTGTTGTGTGTACTAATGTGGTGTATTATATTCGGAAAGTAAGGGAGGATGATTTGTATGTACCTGTGTTTTCTGTGATTGGAACGGTAGGGATGGCGTTAGTGATCCACCGTAGGTATGGCCACATGGGGAAGTTTAAATTGTGGGAATGTATGAAAGAGAGAGTGTTTAATCCTTGGTTAAGGAAAATAGTGAATGATGTTGCTACTACTTGTGAGGAATGTCAGAAGGGAAAGTATCAGAGAATGTATGTGAAACCCCCTGTGTTACGAATGGATGTGAATGAACCTTTTGAGTTAGTAGTGATCGATTGTGTTTCTTTGCCAGTGACTGCGAGTGGGTATGTAGGAATGGTGGTGATGGTGGATCACAAAAGTAAGTTTGCGTATGCTGTGCCAGTGAAGAATAAGACTAGTGCGAATGTGGCTAGGGTGGTAAGGGAAGTTTTGTTGCTGATGTGTGTATGTAAACCGAAGCGAATGTTGAGTGATAATGGACCGGAGTTTGTAGGGCAGGTGTTTGAGCAAATGTTGAGTGATTGGGGCATTGAACATGTGAGAACGACGCTGTATATGCCGAGTTCGAATGGGTTAGCGGAGAGGACGATTCGAACATTGAGTGAAATGTTACGAATGATGAGTGAAAGAGAGAATGATTGGGATTATTGGTTAGGAAGAGTGTTGTGGGCTTATAATATGACTGTGCATAGAGCAACTGGTATGTCTCCTTGTATGTATGTATTGAATTTTGAGAAGTTTGTAAAACCCAGGCTTGGGTTACCTGAGAAGGTGATAGGGACGTTTGGAGAAAAGGTAGCTTAAAGTTTGCCAGTTTTAAGGTAGGGATAAGGTTTGAAGGAAGTAATTGAGAAAGGTCGGTTGAACGTGAGTAAGATGAGAGAAAAGTTTGAAGGGCCGTATATTGTAAAAAGGGTTATGTCTAATGGGGTTAGTTATTTGTTGGAGGGTGAGAACGATGGTGGTATGAAGGAGTTTCGGGCCCATCAGGTACAGTTGAGGCTGTGGAGGGAACCCCCTGGTTATCTTAGGATTCATCCTGTATATAAGTTTCTGGTGAATGAGGACGATTTGAATGAGAATGGGGATATAGTGGATGATTTATGGTTAAAGGGGAAAGAGTTAGTGTTGGTAGAAGAACTACCGAAGAAAAAGCGTAAAAGTGGATTGTCGGGTAATGTGAATAGGTTAAAGGTGTTATTTGACGATGATAATGAGAATGATGAGTATTTTTCAGGGTTTTGGTGACAATGGGAATAACGAGCAGAGTTTGAGAAAAAGTACTTACACAGTTTGCAAGTTTCCGTTGGATGAAAATGAGAGTGTGTTAGCAGGATTGAGAAATATCAGAGATAGGAGTGTACATATGGAAGTGGTTGATTTGAGTAAATTTTGTGTGGAATTGGATGAAGTAGTGAATGTTATAAAGGCGAATGCTAGGATGAGAGAGATTGAGAAAGAGATTGCAGAAATGTCTGAGCTTTTACCTGGGGAAGGAAGTGTGAATGAAGTAGAAGTAGGAGAGACTGATGAAAAAGCGGAAGGTGGGAATAAACCCAGTGAACCAGTGAAGGAATATGAGAAACCGTTTACTAGGAGTAGAGGTGTTGTAAAAGAGTATGATTGGGTGATGACAACGGCGTTATAAATGGGGAGTGATTGTTGGGTTAGAATTATGAGACAAACTTAGGTAGGAGGGATGTGGTAGGTCAGTTTTTTGTGGTTGTTGTCTCATAATTTTATTTTTGTTTTTTAGGCACAGCATGAAAGAAGGAAAGATGAGATTTCGTGAGCAGAGCAAAAGATGGAACGGCAAGGAGCAAGAGGGATGAATGAAGAAGACGAGATGATGAACCCGAGAATTGAATGAACGTCAAGGAACAAGGAAAGTTCCCGGAGCTGCAGTGTTTTTTTTAGTGTGATTTTTAAAAAGTGAATTAAATTAAATTAAATTTCATTTTTATTAATCCTTTAATTAATTTGATTGAATAAGTGAAAGTAATTCCTTTTTTAATATTTTCCAGTTCAGTTAAAAGTGATTGATTTTCAAATACAGAATTTAATTTATTTTGGAATTGGAATTATATTATTTGAAATCGTATTTTGAATTTACGGATTTAAATTTAATGAAAGGATTCGGATTTTGTTTACGGGAATGGATCTTGTAGCTGTGAAGAATGGTAAAACTGGATTCGGATCTTTCAATGTCGGATGAATGTGGATTTGTTCTCTAGATTTCTTTGGTAAGGGTAACTAATGGTTTTAATTGATTTTTTTTATTATTAATTATTCTGGGTAATATACTGAACATAGTTATTTTGTTTGTTTTCAGTATTCAGTTGGACTAGTCTATCGGTGTGAATATTTCAAGGGTATGGTTTCTCGCGGTATTTAGAGGTTGGATCTGGAAAAGGAAAACAAAAACTGGCTACTAACATTGGCCAGGTAGTCATTAATTTCTTGGTTTAGTTACTTTTTTATTATTTGATTTGATTTATTACTTTATAATTTTAATTTCATTTCATTTTATTTAACTTATTATTATTAATGATATTCATTATTATTTAACTGATTCATGTTTAAGCTTTAATTATTATTGACTGTTTTAAGATTTTTTTTTGAGTTTATAATTTTTATTTTCACTAATTTTTTTTTCTATATATTATTGTTGTTACAAAAACTGGCTACTAACATTGGCCAGTTTTTTTCTGTGGCTTGGCTTCTTTGGATTTGGGATTTGGATTGCGGATGATATTAGATTTTGGAATCGGAAAAGGAACAGGAACAGGATTAAAAGACCTGTATCTAAACGTTCTATATGGAATTGTAACTGAATTGACTTTAACAATAAAATTGGAAATTATAAAACTTGAAACTGAACGTGACAATTGCAATTG
>JABUQX010076791.1:0-16990 GCA_015478945.1 Trachelipus rathkii | reverse complement strand
GAATTCCACACGTGTAGGTTATCGCAGTACGCGAAGCTCTAGCGGTGAACTTTCTGACTGCGACGAGTTCTCACTTATAGGTGTAAAGGAGGGGGCTGTAAGGCTGGCTTTCTTTTTTGACTTCACTACATTTCTGTTTCTGGTGCATGCTACGCACCTTGCCCTCAGTCTTGGGGATAGAAGGTGGGCCAAGGGATGAACCCTAAATTAACGAGATGCCATAGTGAGAATCCGTCACTGTCCGGTGAAGCTTCTATGGTGGATTTTTCTAACCTTTACGAAGAGTCTTCTCGACTAAATAAGGTATTCAAAGGCGCCGGGGGAGGGGCGAGCGGGGGGGGGGGGGGGATCAGGGGGATGGGGGGCGGGGGGGGGGGGGAGGGGGGGGGGGGGGGAGGCGAGGGGGGGGGGGCGGGGGGGGGGGGTGGGCGGTGGTAAAGATTGCGGCTTTTTTCACACTTGTCGTCAATAAGTCTTCTACACATTGTTTTGCTTCCCCAAGGCATGTTCTCCACCTTACCCCTAGTCTTGAAGAGAAGGTGGGTGATGATGATAATGATGATGATGATGATGATGATGATGATGATGATGATGATGATGATGATGATGATGATGATGATGATGATGATAGTAGTAATAGAACAGTTTGGTAGATTGACACCCTCTTGCGATATGAAGCGAATGAGAGGTATTGGCTTCCACTACTTGGATCACTAATCTATGTCAAGTGTAAGGCTCAAAGAACAGAAGAGTAAATTTCAAGTCTCTAGGACTTATATAGAGGGGGGTCGCCCGAGGGTCGACGCTGATATTGCGCTTACGCCCTTGCTGTGCGGGTTTCCAGTGGGTGAGATTAGGCCTAATTCGAGGACTACCTGGAGGTCAGACAGACCGAAGGTCTTGATTTGTCTGTTTGTTTTGTTCTGTATTATTATTATACTTATTATTATATTATATTTATTATTATTATTATTATAATTAGATTAATCAATTATATTATTATTATTATTATTCTATTACAGAAGAAGTGACCCGCAAGGGTCACATTCTTCTGGAGTTTGGCCTTTTTTTGAACCGCGCTTCTCGCATCCTTCTTACAGGCTCCGCTTGCCGTACATTGCTTTACTTCCAATATTATAACTCCAGCTCGCTCCGGATAGGCCCTCCACCGTCTGCGAAACAATCTGTTTTTTTCGCACGCTTTTTACGCACAGCATTTAGGTACGGCTCCCGGCTCCTGCCCTCCCGCTCAGCGCCTCTAGAGTGCCAAATGAATATAGTCATCATAGAGGTTAGAGAGTTATCTGTATGGGGGATTAAAAATTTTATGGGGAGAGGAACGAGTGATTCTGACTCTTTTACACCTGTACACGTAATAACGGATACCCCCTCGGGTCCTCCTCTACAGGGGGATTCACACCCACCCGTCAAAAAATTAAATTGATCATAAGGCTGAAATTTGGATTATGATATATAAGACAGGAGAAAGGAGTCCTGAATCATATCAGCAGTTTGAACTTTCATGACACTGTGCTGCTCTCAATACAGGTTGCTTAGCTCTCCTAATTGCAATAACGAATTTTCTATTGTAATAACATATCTTGTTGTTAATCAATAATGTTATAAGGACATAGACTCTCTTACACTAAGCGCGTTGGAGGCTCCCTCATGGCTGTATGATCGATTGTTCACCCAAGCCAGGATCGATGGTGTATGCAGTGCCCGCCGGCCATCCGACGCGAATACCACGCCGTTGCGTGCCCCACAGCGCGGCTCCGCCGGAGCGATCAGAAAAAAAACTTTTTACTTTACATATACAAACCAAACAACTCAGAAAGCATTTACTCCCACATCATTCTGCAACTCACACATACTAAACAACATTCTGATGCCATGTGATACTAATCTATAAGAATCATGATATATAACTATTGAATTCAGATCAATTATTTTATTTAATAATTTCCGCGTGCCACATACGCTAAATTACCGATATCGTAAAAGACAATACCCCTTCTACCGCGTGCCACACACGAAATCACATATAATACTCCAACTCCCATACTAATATACTAAAATTCAAGTCATATTTTTACTTACAATATGATAATCTCTCTACACATCTATACCAATATCAGCTATCAGTTATCGGATATCCATCATTTACACGATCCTTGCATGACTAGATTATGAAAAAGCATTGAATCAATTATTAGCTTTGTTGTAAATACTTTAAATGGTCAAGATACTGCAAAACTATATTTAAACATCTATATCAGCATTTTCAATACATTTGCTGATGATGTCTGTCTTATGTTAAATTTCCAAATCTAACACTTATGTAATCATGTACTCCCAATCGAATTCTCGACAACAACATGACTAAACCAAATATGAGCAATACAGTGATTTCATCATGTGAAATCTGTGACCAGGATCAGATATATTACTAGTTTATAATACAAATATGTAACCTTCCAAGTAATATTTTGAATTAGAATTATTTTCAAATCGATAAAATTTTAATTCATTAATTTATATGTCAATTATTTATCTTTCACAGTTACCTTCCAATATTACGTGGCAATGTCAATTGATGATGATCTTCCAATAATAATAATAATATAATATAATAATAATAATAAGTAAGTACTAAAACACATATATTTAATCTTGTATTGACGGCAAAAGAAGGGATATGAGTTCAGGTCATGTTATTGCATACTACCACAATGTTCCGACTTCACCTACAACGGATATATAAGGAGTATCCTAAAAGTTATAGAAGTATACATCTCACTCACGCTTTTAACTCGCGCGAGCTCATTCTAAAAACCCATAAGATTGTGCACTGCGCTTACATATACTATGACCCACGAATTGAGGACAGACTACCAAATATAGAGACTGTTCTAGTAGTCATTATAACCTCTATATCAGAGAAAATTTAAAAAACTTAAACCGTACATGACAAAAACGTAACGAGTAGTGACTGCGAGGAGGCAAAAAGCGTCATGAACCACAACGAGTAACACAAGCTAGGACGATGTAGATCTTTTCATTGATGATGTTCCTTTATACATCACCAAAACACATGTAAAGATAATCGGTCGCTTAGCAATACATCATTAAAAAATTGTATCAGGTAAAGTAAGAAACTTAAGTATAAAAGAGCCTATATACAGAAGGTGAGAGATGTCGTGTTCCCTACCCCTTTACTCTTTACCGTTATAGACCCCCTTTGATAACCCAAGTGGCTCGCTCTCAATGATTGAAGTAAGGCTCACGATAGTTTTACCCTGCACGAGCCGATTAGTGAGAAGTAACTTGAAATATAACACAGGACCCCAACCACTCGTGATCTACACCATACCACTACACAACAACACTAAAATTACACCACAACAACGAAACAACTACAAGCAACAACTCACAAACAATCAACCAGATCCAAACATACCCAATCATACCAACACAAACAGTTTCGAGACACAAACTCCCTCGAATACAAACACCCTGAACTGCTCAACAGCGCGTCAGAGGCTTCATCAACCTCTTTCATGCAATTCGTGAATTCAAACAGCAGCTATTGCATTTATAATGCATCCTCACAAGTTTGAACAGATAAATTAATTACGGAGAAGAACTCGACATTCAAAATATTAAAGCCTTCTCGAAGTGTTAACATTCATGACAAAAGAGACATTCTCTATATCAAAATGTTATACCTATATAAAATTATCACACTCTAGAAGTTTATTATAACTTTACATAAGGAAAGATATCAGCATCTAGCGAACATGACACTCAAGAGTTATGTGAAAATAGAGAAGATAAATTTAAACATATAACTCAAGAAGAAGCCTCTACCCTAATGAAGGGACAATAAGAAAACGGGTATTACTCTATGATCATAATAATTTTAAAAATCAGATTCACATTGGAATTGACACTCGGTCAAATCACTTATTCGACGGAGAAACAATAGTATGTATACTCGAATATTGTAATTTATAACCGTCGATCTCTCACGTCGATTGAAGAGAGGCTCCAGTGACAGAGAACAGGATCAAAACAAACTTCTCAGACTATTAATTTTCCGAGAACTTAATCAGACATAAACAAAATTAGGCGATCTGGGATAATATTTCCAATGTTCCTCAGACCTGATGCAACAGTCCACTCCGTTACTTTTGCATCGATAGATTAAAGCTGATCATAGTAGAAGTTACCAGTTACGTATAATGTAGAAGATAAGATAAAAACCCCATACATCGCTTCAAAAATGGGATTAGTTCCTAATTTATATATGTATAGTTGTAAATTTAAAGAAATTATGATATATTGACTTAAAGTGATCAACCATTCCAATCATGCTACAGGTTTATAGCACTTGTAACTTGTAAAATAGTTAAATTATTTTTTAATTAAAAATAAAATTATCTTCAATATACATTATTTGTCTTATATTACCTTTTCAGTTACTATAAATGAATATGATTGTGATTAATTTTTACGTCTATACTGAATCATGAGCTTAAGAAGCGGTGCGACTAAACTATTACTATAATATGATATATCGTATATCTACAACTGTTATTTTTCAAGGTTTGCTTCGAAATCTCTTCCTCAAATTAATAAAAAGGAATTGAAAAAATATTTAGAAGGCGGAGGATGCTTTTATCATCATAAGACCTTTACGAAAAATAGATTTTGGTGTGCAAACGACATCGGTGGAAAGCCCAACCATAGCTTCACAATTAGCATGCGTATGCCAACAAGATAATACTTGACTATATGATAAAAATAAATCTTTCCAATCAAATTTTTTAGAGACTCCAAAATAGTGTCTTAAGTCTAATTAAGTCTTATTAAAGATATAACAAATCAAAGGACGTTGCTGCAGCCAGTCAGAGACAATTATAAATGAAGAGTGGAATATCCCTCAAAATTGATATGCGACTTGATAAAGGTTCGAATTTTTAGGTAAACGAGTTGCTCCAAGAAATAGTTAACTGGAGTTATGACATTTAGGTATTACAACACATTTCAGTTAATAAAGCAGCTCATAGTTGAGAAGAGTACAAATAACTATAAAAGAAAGGAATGCATTGATATTTTACGAAGACAATACATTAAATATTTCATATACTGCAAGACTTGGCTTACTCAATAATCTTTCTTATCATAGAACACTTAAGAAAATCACCTATAGAGTGGTGAAGACAAAACCTGCCTGTACCTATCAACTTCACATGGACAAAAAATAAAAGATAACACTGGTGCTTAGAAGTAGCGACCTGATTATGTAGATACAGGACTGAGAAAGTTCAGAAAAGCTATTGAAGCCGATTGGCGCGAGGAATTTTTAAAGTACGATCCATCACTAGAATTCCCCTAGAGACAGGTTAAAATGATACTATCTAGAGATTTAGATGGTGAAAAAATAAAAGGAGATTCTATAAACAAGAAAATACAGAAAATACGATTTTAATCCTAAGAGTCACGAGTAAAAAATAGAAAAAATATTAGGTTCTAAAGGGAAAGGTAAAACATTAAGCAGTTATCCTTGTTCAAAATGAAGGTACCCAGTGAAGTTAACAGTTATATCACAAGGCAAGCGAGATTAAGAAACATTGATCAGGTTTTAGATTGTGATAATGGAGAGTGAAATCATTTTCTATTAACGTTGCCGTCAATCGGCTTTCTATGGAACTTAATCCAGAATAAAAGAAATATCAGACTTTACTACAGAGTTATTGAGTCCCGTCCATAAAACCCGAGCGGAAAGTTACGAGTTGGATGCGGTGCGAAATTAAATGGATGTGCTCGTGTACAGTACTCTGCCTAGTCATTACACGGCATGTGTAATATCTTAGAAGTGTTGAGAGATGCTTAAAAACGTATTAACAAATTAACAACAGATTGGACAGATACATGAAGCAGAATTGAAAATATTTCTCTTGAAAAAACACTAGAATCGAATGTCCCCTTTGAAAATATTTGTCTGGTGAATGACAAAGTTTTAAACCAAGCAATTTAAATCAAAGCGTTTATGAACCTTTTGTACTCCAGCATTTTAAATTAACCATTGGACAATGTGTTATCCACCTTAAAGTCTCAAGCCTTCTAGGATAACTGAAAGATAGAAGTTTATTTATTTCCCACACTTCAGACTGGTTTCGTAAATGAAGTTACTTACGTGATGACAAAATTGAGAATTAACGATATCAAAGAGCCTATAAATGAATTAATACATTTATTACGTAATAAACAAGAATTACATAAGCTTGGTAGCAAAAAGTCATACAACAGATGATTCATTACATTTGTATGTGTTCCTCAAAAATGTTACACGATCCTGGTGTATCGTATGTTTACAGCGACATTGTAGAACCCCCGTATGTTGGAAACACTAATGCCAGTTACTAAGAGTGATACATTTTCCTAAAGATGGTAGAGTTATAAAGTTTCCTAGCTGTACACTATATACCTCTGAATAATGCTCAATTTAGAACCTTAAGAGTGTATATAAGAGATGTCGAAGGGAACCCTTACCCATTCACACATCGTACGCTGTTTAGTAGAAAGTGCATTATACGGAAGAAGCTCCGTAGTGTAAAGAGTCTAAGCTCGTAAAAGTAGTATATGAAATGAGATAACTGTAATCATGAACTCCCCCAGAAGATCCATTTCTATCTAACGGCTGTCCCCTCATTCGGCCTTACAATGGTCTACATCCTGCTAATAAAATATCAAAGTATATACAACCCAATTATTGAACCCTCTAAAACTAGAAAGCGAGAAATGTATGAAGCAGTATTAAGTGAAATAATTATTGATGATCTGTTGAGAATATATTAGAGTCCCACTCGGCACTTATAATATTTAGAAGCGTTGAATATGTAAAAAATGTATTAAAAACTTTAAAAGCTAAGACAGACATTATTTAACATGATGGAAAAAAATGAAAGCTTCCCTATCAGAACAAGAAAAAATTATTTCTGCCTATGATAAAATATTTCATCAGTCGGCGCTCTTTACATATTTTGACTTACTTGATGTTTCCATGGCTTAAACAAGAAATTTGAAACTAGTCCTGTCTATGTAAAATTTAGGTTTCCTGTTAATCAAGCCGTTAATGTAAGATAACGTTGTAATCACACTATAAATCTCAAACTCTTGGGAAACCGAAAGATAGAAGTTAGTTTATTTTCCATTCTGCAGCGTGGTTTCGTAAATGTCATTACTCGTATGTAGACTCAATATTCAAGAATAACGCATATCAAAAGCCATCTTCTAAAGGATCTAATACGCTATATACCAACGATGGAAGAGTATGTTCAAAAAATGACACTCGAGTTCATTACATTTTGATGCATTGCCTTCTAAACTGGCCTATGTTTATTACAATATTAATGAACCCATCAGTACGAGGATACTAAAGCCCTCTTAAGTTCAAGAGATTAGGTTCATTTCCTAAAAGGTAAATGATTGATAGTCTTTCCTAATGTTCACTACTTACCGTTGAGTTAGACCCTGCTGAGTTTCATTGTAATTATATAAGAGATGTAGAAAGTAATCCATATCCATTCACAGTAGTGGGACAGCAGTGTGTAAAGTGCATATACGGAAGAAGGCACTCCGATTAGTGTAAAAAGATCTATAACTCGTAAATAGTAATCTATTGAAAATCACATAAACATGCTACCGGACGATCATTTCTATCTAGAGACGCTGCCCCTCATCGGCTCTAGTGCGATCTACATCCTGAGAAATAAAATATCGGATTGTGAATACGAAATATTCTGAACCTTAATAACTTTTGATCCGAGAAATGTACGACAGCTGCATTAAGTGAAATAGATTCTTATGTAAGTATTGAGAATGTAACACCTACCCGAGGGGCTTTCCATAAATTTATAGAAGTGTGATTTTGTAAACAAAAACACTTTGAAACTGGGTAACACAGATTAGTTACATATGATGAAAACGTAAATGGTTACTCAAGTACTGACATTGAAAGGTTCTACATATTACAAAGCGGAGGGTTATTAAAAACCCCCCCAAAAAAGGGGGGGTTTCTTTTTTTCCTTTTTCCCCTTTTAACTAAGACATACTTAGACACTTTAAATAGAAACGATCTTCACAGTAAGTCGAATATGTCAAGACCTGATATTTCGCACTAAAAACCAAAGGGGGAGGTAATGGAAGTGTTGTCATTAAGATCTTGGCAGATGGTGCAAATTTACACGAATTTAAACAATTTTCACCAATTTGATCCCCTGATAACATGGTTGGACGTAAGGGTGTTCGTCTTTACAGATTAACCCTTCAGAAGAGGAGGTTAAACACAACCATGATGCTAGCAACCTTTATTACGTCTTGTAATTCATTTACTACCTACAACTGGATGATTTATTATAGCTATCTGCAAAACACTAACTTCGCGAATTCCATTTACATTTTGGTATGTAAAGCCCCTCCGAGTTGTCTTACAAGATTCCGTATTGCATATGTTTACACAGATATTATAGACCATCAGTATTTAGGGAATACTAAAGAGCCTCTTTGTTAAGAGTAGGTCATTTTCCTAAAGGTCGTAAAGAATTATATAGGGATTTCCCTAATGTTCACTTATTTTACCTTTGGTAAAGACCCAACTTGAGTTCTATCCGTATTTATATAGAGATGCGTTGGACAGGTAATCCATACCCATTCACGACTTGGACAGCAGTGTGTAAAGTACACATTAGAAGAAAGGCTCGTTAAATAATAGATAGTAACTAATGAAGGGGAAAGCGAGGAACCGATGTTCAGGGCGTTCAGAAGCAGAGGGGGTATGGTTTAGGGGATTTTTCGGCTTCGTTTCAACCGTGCTACTCCCCTTGTTTAACAGGAGCAAATACCTGCTAAAAAAGCAGCAAGGACAGTATAGATACATTCCAGGATATTATGGTGGTAATCCACCCTCGAACAGCTGTAAAAGGACGACTAGCCGATGCTTCTTGATGAAATGTTAGATGATGTTAAACGAAAAAAGCGACGTAAGATGACTGTCAAGGTGTAGGTCGCCGCTTAAAAAAACTATAAAGAGGAATAGAAAAGACCACTAAAGAAAAAAAAGTGTATTGATGTGTTCGCTCTTTAATAACGATGATAAGTGGAGCTAAGTCTTTTTTTAATAAACAGTGACAACCGTAACTATTTTGTATATAAGGTAGGAATGTTTAAACAAATCTCTCCTCATTATTACGTACAGGTGATTGTAACCAGACAAGATGCGATTTCCTCCATTCTCCCAGCCCAGACTGTTGTAATGAGTGATTGGACTCTTCTCAGTAACCCAACACAGATAAGGTGAGTGAATCCAAACTTTATTAGTGATAAACTCCCGTTCACGCAATTCCACCAAAGACAAGGATGAATACTCTCGAATTCTCAAATATTCCGCAACGCACTCTGATCAATACCTGTCGACCCTTCGAATGTATTTTTATAGTCTGAAGACTAATAGTAAACGCGAGATGCGTTAAAACTACAGGGACCGATCACATAGGTATCCACGAACAAATTTCCTGGATATTACGTGTTCTAATTAACTGAACGTATTTTTAAATGAAACATCGTCTCAGACAGCATCAGCCTTGCAAGGTTACCCTTATCACGAAGTTATATTGAAACGTACTAAATTACTTCTCCAAGGATGCCGACACGGAGGTCTCATCTCCCAACTCATGTGGATATGAGCGAATTCAATAAGACTGTAGAGATAACATAGGAACAGCGCTGCTATTCTAAATAACAGTATGAATATTGATGGACGTGATTAAACAGTCGTAATATTCTCTCAAGAAAGACTTATCTACCATCAGTGGATTACTCGTAGTCAGCTGTTAACTAATCGTACACCTTGAACTGGACTCATTAATGTTTAAAAGCGCTCTTTTCTAGCCAGAACAACTACGGCACCAAAAGCCTATCCTTTAACTTAATGGATGCATCTTTGATTATATGTAAGTATAAATTATCTCCCATTAAACATATGAAATAGAGAAATCTCTTTTGACCGTACAGCGAAATATCCAATCAAAAGAATTGAGACTAAAATGTTTAAACTTTATACTCAAGGTTATCGAGCATTAAATATACCTAACCATCGTCACATTGAGAGCTTACTCCAGAAGCGTAATAATAGGAATTGTAGAATCACGATGCTTATTCTGGAAAATATGGGAAGTCCGCCTTTAAATTTACCCATTTCGACTTAGAGGAACTTCAGCTTAAACATGAGAATGGTCAACCATACGGTCGCGATTATTGAGTTGATATATGAAGACTCACATTCTCACTCACGTCACTTTTACCATATTACTTGGCCAATACAGGTATCATTGAGTAGCGCACTAAACGGTCACAGTTTTGACTCTTCAAGGAATTATATGCTGAGAACAACAGTAATTTATATGAGCATACGATCTCATGCCCCGATCTTCAGCTTGTAATGCTTATCATCTCAATATCCTAGAAAAAGGAACTTAGAGATTGATCTCAAAATTTTGGACAAAGTTGCATTCCTCAATCTCATTCTGACTTATCTGAAATCCTATCAAATCATCGAGATGACAGAGAGCTACCGAAAATATAGATTTTGAATTATTAATGATGAAGGAAGAAGAAATTATTAAACGCCTTCGCGAAAACGAAAAATTCTTAGTGTATTCGCATGTAATGACTACTGTCTGTGTGAAATTGACGTATACTGACCGGTCTTATCTTCAACACTGTCTCCCAAGGGATGTCAGAGCAGATGGACATTGGATAGCTGTGTATAAGAATAAAAATAATGTATATTTCCTCGACTCTCTGCATATAGATTTTATGTTTAGTAAATCATTATGTAACATCTTTTTCAAAATATAAATAATGCTCATATGGTAAGACCTCTACTCGTTTTCCTGTGTAAACTACGTTCTTTTAACATTCATGTTAAATACTGTAATTTATTTATTTATTGTTTTATTAAATAATGTTTCTTTTAATTAAACTTGTAAAATATAATTTATGTAAAATTTTATATGTTAACGATTTATGTATTTGCACTTATGTTAAAAAAAAAAAGGGGTATCAGTTCTTCTAAAAAAAGAAAACCTTGTGTTTTTCCAGCTTTTTTATCCCACAGAACTATTATGATCACTAAAAGAAAAAAAATATGATTTGCAACTCCAATAGATCAATAAATGGGAGGTAGGGAGAGGGGGCAAGGGGCTGAGGTGTTCCCGATCTCTACTGGATTTACTAGTGGCTAGTTAATTAAAACCATAGCAATCTTAATAAAAAATTGATTGATCTTCAGAATACAAATTAATCTTCCAAAAGCGCTAAAATAGAGTAGGGGCTAGCGAGAGCGGCAGTTTGATTTACTATTTACTGATTTAGGGTATGTGAAAAACGTAAATTTTTTCTGAGTCGCGCCTGCATGGGCAGACAAGCGTCTTCTGCGGGCGCGCATCCACCCGCCCGTTTTCCGGTTCCGCGGATCTCCACTAGCAGGCGCGCCTCGCGGCTCGCAACACGGCATCGATCTGGGAGCTTGGTGACACCAGGATCCAATCGCCCATGACGGAGCCCTCAAACACCCTTATTTAGAGATTCTTATGTTCCTTATAAACATATATTTTCAACACCAATATGTACTATTATAGCAAAATTATTTCACATATCCCACAAATAGCACCGCATGGAGCCCAGCACCGGTTCATTGGCAGTTCAAACTCTATAGAATCAGACATCCTTTATCTTTCGCTTCTTCTACACTATTCCAAATTTCGCCTCTGATGGATCAATTTAAATTTTTAAGGTGGAGATCCCCCCTCAGAACGGGACCCCAAGCGGTACGTAATTCACGTCTATTGACGATAGAGATTACTTCGACCATTAAACTCATACTCCAAATTTCTAACCCAATCCATAACTATAACTCTTATACCATCTTCTATAGAAATATTATTGGACTCAGAGCGAGCCGGATTCGGAGCCGTACCCAAAGTGCATAAAAACTGACGAAGCAGCGGCGATACGGAGGAATAAATTAGATGTAGAACGTAAGAGGAAACGCAGAGAGGTTTAAGAAATAACCACTCAGAAGATGACCCTTCGGGTCACTCTTCGTGTCAATAATAATAATTCAATAAAACAATAAACTAATAATAAGTATTAATAATAATAATAATAATACAATTATAAATAATAATAATACCAAACAAAACAAAATACAAAGACAAACAAAACAGACTTCGCTCTGCTGTCTATCGGTCAGACCAAATCCCTTCGGTCTGTCTTGACCCCTCCATGGTGTTCGTAAGTTAACGGCCTAATCGTCACCCACATGGAACCCGCCACATATGGCGTAAGCGCAATATTCACCTCGAAACTCGGGGGCGACCACCCGCTCTATAATACGACTCTAGAGATTTTAAATTTACCCTGTTAATCGAGTCAACCACATAAATAATATGATTCCAAGTTTGAAGCCCAATAACTCTATTTCATTCATATCGAAAAAGGGGTAGGAGTCCTACCAAACTGTCTATCTGACTACTAAGGATGATGATGATAAACTTACTGGATTTAAATTCTTGATTTTTTCCTTTGAAGTTGGCCCTCTATAATCGTATGAAGAAGTGAGGCAACGTTTACACCAAAATAAAGTAAAGAAAATTAAATTAAATTAGTAAAACAATTGAAATCTTCAATAAATTATGATTTATAGAAACAAATTCTGCTTGGGGAAAAACCTTAGATTCTACTATATATAATATATATAATAATATTATATATAATAGTAGTAGTTATATATATATATATGATAATATATATATATAGCCTTATACTAATATATATATACTTATATGTACTATAAATATACTACATATATATATATTTATACTATATATATCATACAATATATATATATATATATATTAATATATTATATAATATATACATATATACGTATATATAATATATATATAGATATATAATTATTAAAATATATATAATATATTATATATTACTATATACTATACTATACTATACTATCGCTAATTGCTTTACCCTCACTATGGGAAACTATAAACATCTGAAAATATATATAAACAGAGCTACTGTAAGGGTAGAGTCTAGGGCTTTCACTCAACTCTTCCACGGTCACTTATTTACCGATCTATCTGCTGAAATGTTGCGTCACTATATACTATCACTATGAACACAGTTTTGAACGCTATATTCGCAAACCCTCTCCTTTGAGAGGAGCTAGTGTGATTGTCTTTAAACAATCTCATTCGTGTTCAACTCTATTACACTCCCACCCCCCAGACTTAACTGCATTCATATACGCTACTTTATTTTATTTTCAATGCAACCTGTTGCCCTGTACATTTTCTAGAAGAAAAAAAATTTAAATAAACATAAAAAAGGGTTCTTGACTAATTTCCATAAGACAGAGTTATTGGAGCACATTAATTCCTGAATGTTTTGGTATTTCCATTCTCTGGTGTTTTTTTTTGTATTTGGTTCCAACCTTTCACCAGATATTTGTAAAACTAATCTTGCATTATAATTTTGGTACTCGTATAATACGAAAATAATAATTTTTTTAAGTTATGCAATGACATTTTTTTAAGGTTATTATTAATTACCTAAAATAATCAACTTCTCTCAACAAAATGAACTTGTTAAATCTTAATAATCTGAAGTTTTTTAATATATTCATAAAACAGCATTATATTTCATTCAAAATGAATAAAAATCACTCTAAATATTTATTGAATGTTATAAAATGAGATTTAAATTTAAACAATATAAATAATAAGCAGAAAAGAAATTAATTAATATATAATTAATAATAAGGCTAATTTAACTTTAAATTTAGAATAAATTATTTTTTAAAATGATAAATTTATTACTAAAATAATTGAAATTAATAATATAATAACCATAAATATTATTACTATATAAAGTAAAATAGTGTTGAATTGACGTTGGTTCTCAAATATATATTAAAAAATAATTTTGAGTACTGCCTACCATTATAAATATTCTCACAGCACGTCTCTATACACTATAATAATATCCGAGTGACATAAATTTATTACGCAACTTTAAAACCCCAGTACGATTTTTCCATAAAAATTTCCTAAACATTATGAAATTATAAATCGATATAAATTAACTTAATAAAATTGAGAGTTTTTAACAGTATTTCAGCATTGAAAAAAATATAGTTTCATTGAATTGGGGCATATTTAACAAGAGAAGAGATTTCATTCACAATCATTATATTTGCTCTGTTTGACCATTTTTTAAAATTAGCATATTTGAATAATACGCTTTTATATACCAAATATTATTTCATTATGAACTTTTTTAGTATCATATCCGTTTTAATAATATACAGAAATAAATAAGCTAAGTAATAACAACTCTTTTTCTTATAATGACCAAACTGGTCGTCACTATAGATTAACGATATCTTGATAAACTCTTATAAAGAGTAGGGTATTTTGATTAAATTTACAAACATTAAGAAAACTAAAAGTTGCCTACTAGATGTCGTACAATTTGAAAAGAGAAGAAAGCCTCAGCGATTTCAAAATCATTGAAGAAATTTCAGACAAGATGTTATATAGAATTAACGTTGTTTAAATTTCATAAAAAGCTGAAATCCTACTTTTCGAATTTTTTTTTCAGAACCAAATTAAAAAACTGTTGTCACAACTGAATAAAAGTCTGCAATATTTGTTTTAAAATTAATACCATAATATATTTACAGTTTATTGAAAATAAAAGTTAAGTAAAAAAAATAAATCAACTATCAATAGGAATATTTCACTGCAGTAATTTCGCTATACACTTATAATTACTCAACTATATTATCATATTATCATATACAAAGAACTCGATCTATTTGCTCTCGTATCTGTCCGTACTCACACTATTTATCACATAATTTTGAAATATCACAAAAATAATTATGGTAATTAATTCGTAAAGAAAATGTCAGTAAAGCAAACTCGATTCACTACAACATCAAGTTAAATATTATAATTCAATCCATAATTGTATCAAAAATTTTTAATAAAAATGCTGAATATTTTAAATGAAACTGTGCAAAATTGTCAAAACGCAAGAAGAAACGAAGAATATTGGAGGTTTCTCACTCAAAAGTCTCCTCACTCTCCCCCGTCGCTCCCCCCCGACTGAGGCCGAAACGAACCCCGACTTTCCTTATCAATATAATTCCACGCATTTAATAAATCAGGATTAATGTATCCAATATAGTTTTAATAAATAAAAACTCCTTGAATATAACAAATGCTTCGAATCGAAAAGATTTGAGTCTTATATGAATAATCGATAATAATCACTCTAAACAAATACATTATCCGCTAATAATTCTAAAAAATAAATCCTTTCGACATACCATATTTTTAAACATAACTCTATAGAAACTAGTAAAGATTAAATTTTACCTAAATCGTTCAACCATTTTTAATTATTTATATTATTAATATCATTTAAAAATTGAAATAACTTTTTAACGTATTTTCAGCTTTTTACAAACTAATGTAAATCTGATTTTGAGAATTGCAATTTCAAAATGAGAGTATTTTAAAAAAATTTATTACTCAATTTTTTAGATCCCCCCATATTGACGACTTTTTTGATGCAAATTACGAATAAATAATTGTTTTTATATACCAATAATTAAATCTTTCAAATTAAAGTAAATCCAATGTTGTAACATCCAAAAATATAAAATAAAAAAACATTTTATAAACTTATCATAAATTCAAATCACGCATTTTGCTAAATTCTCAGCAAAAATACACAAAACTTGTAGATAAACAATGCTAAAAAGTACGATGCTCTCCTCTCGCTATCACATCTTTTAAGCATAACAACATCCATTAAAAAAGAAGACTTGAAGTAACACTACTAAATAGAGAGAGTTGTTTAACTTATCAAATGTTATTAATTTTCATTCATTATTAAATATAAAATAAATGTTTGTTTTCATGAAATTTAATTTTTAGATTTGGAACAAAGCCAGAAAAAGATTTAAAGTTACTAAGATTAATATCTCAAAATCCTCCCCCCCGGTGTTCTTAATACCTCCTCCGGCTCACAGTTTCAGTCAATCCAACATTTCCTAAATCATTCCTGTTCTCTATAATTTACATATAATCCATGTAGTTATATCTATCCATATAATTAATAAAATAAATTACTGTCCGACAAGAACAACTGTGAAATTGCAAATTAAGCAACATTTTAGAACATAATAATCCACCCGAACAATCCATTCCAAATCTTTTCTCTTTCTAACTTAAAATTTTATAATCCCCACCGACAATAATCTTCATCTAACTCTAAAGCAATTACTCTGATCCTATCTCTCCTACATCTCCTTCTACTACATCTTTTGAAATTCTATATTGGTAGTAGATTTCTAAAAAGCAACTTTTTAACAAAGGTAAAAAATTTTCTAAAATATAAGACAACCACGTCGATTTATTGAAATCTGCAATCTCCTAAAATCCCCTCAAAAGTATAATTATTAATAGTTTTTATGTGAGTAACTTAAATCTGACGTTATTTTTATGATAATTTCAAAATATTATTGAATTAATTTATATACAAATATTTCTAATTAGTTTGAAAAACACTTTTAATAAAAAAATAATGCTAAAACTCTCTAATAAATATATTTGATAACACTTTATCATTAAATTATATATATATCCATTAAACAAAATAATTTAATATAAATAATAGAATACTCTTAAAAAGTAACATCTTTTCCTAGAATTTCAACTATGTAGAAAGTTCCATTTATTTCAGTTGAAATCTTAAAATTGAGTATTTTAACGAATATTATTCACATTTTATCTCTCTCTTTGTCGACCACATAACTCCCTTTCTTTTT
>JABUQX010076790.1:22500-25004 GCA_015478945.1 Trachelipus rathkii | reverse complement strand
CCATAGAGTTTACAGACGCGTTTTCAGTACAGGGGTCGATAGTTCAACCCTCCATCACTATCTGGACAGGTTGGGATACTCTGAGTCGCATGTCCGTAACATTCGAATTCATCCTGCACTGGAACTCTCTGCTATACACCATTGAAAAATCGCAACGTCCATCGTTACGCAGGCTAGTTTCGGTCTTGGGAATGATCGACAGGAAACCATTACGACGGATATCGGTCGGTTGCATACAAACACTGCTCTTCCTATTTAGGCCATTATCATAGTTGCGATGGTTTGACCGATTCGTGGGAGACCAAAAAGGGGCGGGCTGGGATTCCTAGCTGTCATTAATTGCCTTCTAATGGATGTACCGGCTTATGGAAATATCTTATGGACCGATGAATCGTCTCGCTTTACCAATAACGGTATTGTATAACAGGTGGAACTTCAGGACATTTGGCGCGGAAACACAAACCCCCGGTCTAACATTCACCAGACAATCACGCAAGGTACTCAGATACTCAGTGTCACGTTTGAGTGGTGGTATACCTTCAATAGGTAGAGATTATCGGGCCTTAGTTCTTCGAGGGAAATTTGACAAGACACCGCTGTTACAGCTCCATTTTCCTGCAGACCCGGTCACGTTGCTTAACCTCCTGAGTTGATATTTACTGTAAGAACACACAAACGAGAAGTATATTTACTAACATGATGGCGCGCTTAGCCACATATGCAGCTATAGTGACGACCTTCCTCGACAGAACCTTTCCGGGAAGATGGATCAGAAAGATCTGGTTCAATTTCCGATGGCCTGCGCTTCACCCGACTTAAACACCACTGTGACTACTTTCATGGGGGGTTATCTCAAAAAATAGCGTGTACGCCTAGGTTTTTAATGACCCTCACACAGTAAACCTCGCCCGAATGATCTTCGCCTGTCGAATAACCAAGGCATGGTTGAGAGGGAATCAACCCTTGAGTCATGTCATTGGCATGCAATGAAATCTGGCGTCAGAGGGCTCCGAGGGCATGTTATTCTCGGATGGAGGCGTTCTTCGAACATTGGTAGTAAATACTGTATGTACAGCAGAGTATGAACGCAGGCCTTGGACATTCTTCTCCCCTTCCTCTGCATGTTGTGAATAAATTCAGTAGGTTGTAAATTTGTTATGAAACTCGATTAACAACGTTACTTACATATATACTGTTACCGCATATTATGAGGCTGTTCCTTGAACACCATATGTTTTCTTCGACCTTTTTTCACACTCTCAGTTTAAAAAACTATATGTTTTGGTAACATTGACGCGTTTGGGCTACAACGCCGTGGAACACATCCTATTCGACATTTCGCAATGTTTGTGCACGGGTTTTCGTATTACGCATGTGCGCAAGACACCAATTACGTAACAATATGCCCATCTTCCTTAATTGAATTAAATAATCGAACTTATATTCCTACACATTTTCATACTTAACATCCCCGTACGGTGATACACCGCTTTAACATAACTCGTGAGACACACTATATATATTAATATATATATATATATATATATATATATATATATATATATATATATATATATATATATATTATTATATATATATAATATATATATATATATATATATAATATATATATATATGATTATATTATACATAATATATATATATATATTAATATATATATATATAGTTAATAATATATATATATATATAATATATATATATATATATATATATATATATTATATATATATATATATATATATATATATATATATATATATATATAATATATATATATAATATATATAATATTTAATATATATATTATATATATATATACTATATTAAATAATAATAATATTATATTATACTATATAATAATATATATATATTATATATATAGTAATATATATACAGAAAATTATTATACTATAATTATATATATATATATATATATACTACTTATTATATATATAGGTCAGCATCCCAAAAGACACATGCATGTAACTAAAAAAACTATAACAGCTACAACGAAAATAAATTTATCTTTTATTAATCAGGAGACATATTTTACCCATTGAAATAAAAAAAAACAATTACAAATAACGCCTTTTTAAAAAATTAAATTTGTTAAAAATGTGGAAAAAATTACAGTTTTTTGATAATTTTTTGACAATACGAAGAAGCTCGAGTACTCCGATGGAGCGCGACAAATCGGTCGCCAAATTGTTAGAATTTTACTTTATTTTTAAACTTAAAGGAAACCCCATGGGTAAACAACGGGGGACGACGGGGGGACTTTCGTCCCCCCCTTCTCCCTCCAGTCGGCTCAAACCCCCTAAAAAAGGAAAAAAAAAATAACAGAGCAAATAAAACAAAACCTATTTGGTAACCCTTTGCTCTACGTATTACTGCAGGAAATGGAAGGTGATGAGAACGTACGCTTGCCAGACCTAAGATTATACTAATATTTAAGGTGTTATTAAAAAATATTAGAATAAAAT
>JABUQX010076790.1:0-17500 GCA_015478945.1 Trachelipus rathkii | reverse complement strand
GAAAGAGGTTAGTTAGGCATTTGATAGTTGTCTCTTCATTTACATGCGCAAACTTGAATGTAAATGGATCCAAGGCAAACAGAGCACTTCCCACACATTAAAATACATATATTATATATATACATAAATATATATATATTTATATTAAATAAATATATATAATATATACTATATATAAAAATATAAAATAAATATATATATTATATATATATATATATATATATATTTTAACTGCCACTTTATCTCCATATTCACGTGATCTAGGATATGCAACGTCAAATAGAATACATAGTATGCGTAAAGGTTGCACCCCAGATATAAAGAGGATAAATATTATATATACCGAAAGAAGAAACAATAACACCCCAAAAATGCCCAACTAAATATTCATTATATATATATATACTTATATATATATATATTAATATATATATATATATATATAGTATATAATATATATTTAAATATAATATATATATATATTAATTATTATATATATATATTAAATATAGGTCCTAATCGAACAAAAAGACAAATATACGCGAAGCGAGATCGCTTGTGTACGATAAGTGGTTTCGAACGGAACAAAGCTATGGCAGCAAATTTCCACAAAAAACATTATATATATATATATATATATATATATATATATATATATATATATATATAAATATATTTTTTTTTTTTTTTTATATATATATATATATATATATATAATATATATATATATATATTATAAACTTACTTTAAGGAAATTTGTTTTGCTTTCCAATTGTTTTTAAGAATGCTTCGTATCTTTCTTCCCTTTGATGTTCTTGCTTCCAAACAAAAGCACATAAATAGCTCAATAGGAATTGATTTCGCAATCCACTTTTGGGCAATTTTCTTTTAATCTACAATGTAATATTTTATTACTTCTATTTCATATAAACAAATTCATTTTATATTATAATTCTATTTCATAGAAACAAATTCATTTTATATTACATTGTGGTACATTTTATTTTTTGTTAGTACATATTCTATTCCTTGGAAGGGACGTAAGGTTAGGTTAGGTTAGTGTTAGGTTAGTGTTAGGTAGGTTAGTTAGGTTAGGTTAGGTTTAGGTTAGGTTAGGTTAGTTAGGTTAGGTTTAGGGTTAAAGTTAGGTTAGGTTAGGTTAGGTTAGTTAACACACGGTAAGACATTTTTTCTTATATTCCAACGTACCTTTGACCACAATCCTTCTATGGTGTTAGTGTGCGCACCAGTTTCTGGGTTTACAAAATTTAGTGAATGGTTCACAGTTAAATGATGTAAGTCTAGAGAATTTAGATTTTTATAGCCTTTCCATTCGTCTGTAATTACAGTCGATCCCTTTTCAATGTATTCTTCTAGAATTGCTCGTAACGTTTCACTTTTACGATTACACACAGGCACCAAGAAACACTTATTACTTCCTCTCTCAATGCCACCAACTACCCACTTTCCTTCAACTTTTCTACCTTTATTGTATTTTCTTTTTCCAAAAACGGATTCGTCAACCTCAATGACCTTCTGTCTGCCACCAATCTTTTTCCTCGAATTTAGAACTTCTGTAACACACACTTCTCTACAATAGTTAAACCAATCTACAACAGCATTTGTGGAAATGCCTAACATGAAACGAACTTGTGTCGCATTTACATCATTTAAAAAAAAATATATTATTTTTAATACAGTACAATAGCTGAGACGCGAGCGATGTAGAAATGAGCCTTTTGGAGAACAACAATATCTTTTACCGCATTTATTGCATTTAAAAAAAAAAACCTTTCGCTTATATATTTGACATTTTATATTACAATTAATACACTTTAATTCACTTAGTAACAACTTGAAGTGCTGAGAAAGGCCTAAGAGAATCTTATCATCAGAACAAATTGCATATTATATATCAATAACATATTTTAAATAAAATTAACAACATGTTAAATTTTAACTGTTTTTCGATATAAACACTAGCGGTGACACTAGCCTATAATTAATTTTAGCTTTGATTGATTACCGAAAATATGACCTACGTGGTTACATTTGTACCAGCCCAGACGTACGTTCTGCTCTTAAATTAATATTTCCAATTGTACGAATTAGGGATGCATTTTATGACGTGGAAATAATTTTTTTCTATTAATTTGCCAAGATTTTCGACTAGTCCAGGTTTACAAAAAAAAAAATTAGGATTTATAGATCGAAAAAACGAGAATATAGTATAAGCATAATATAGTTAAATAGTTTAAAATTCAAAGACTCCAAATATAATAAAACAAGTATAACAGCTAACATCAAATATTACCCTGCATTCATTATTCAAGCAACATTCCCCTTGGCTGGAAATTAGATCCTTTAACTATATATAATATTATTATATATATTATTTATGTTATATATTTCTTATATATTTACCTATATTATATATTATATTATATTTATTATATATATATATATATATATTTTATATATATATATATAATATATATATATAATATATTATTATATATGATATATATATATATATATAATATATAATATATATATATTATATATATATAAATTATATATATATATAACATATATACATTAATATATATATATATAGGCCTATATATATATTAATATTATATAATAATATATATATAATAATATATAATATATATAGTATATAAATATACCATACCTATAGTATCCTATGCTATTACCTTTAATATATAAATATATATAAATATCACAAATATAATTAATATACTACAACCTTTGATGAAGGAAATAGGTGTGTTATTAGTACTTACTGGAACAAGTGTTAAGGAAATTATCTGTGGGACGTGCAATCCAACACCACATTAGAGTGAGTGCCAAATAAAAAGTCATGTTGATAGTGGAGTGAGCGATCGGAAGAGAGTTCATTTGGGTAACGTCCTTCTCCTATGATTCTTCAAGTCTAACGGACAAGTGAATTTAATGATTCCTGTGCTAGAAAAGCTAATGCATAATAGAATGAGGTCAACAAATAACGGGTCTTATGTATATAATCGACCATTAGTCACAAGCAATGCAAAGGCAATGTTTCCCACATTTCTACTAGTCCAAAACATTTTTCAACAATGGGGTCAGTTTCATTACATATATATTAAATATATTAATTATAATATAATTATAATATATATATTATATATTATATATATAATTATATTAATATAATATAATAATAATATATATTAAATAATTTATTATTTTTTATTTTAAAATTATATTTATAATTATTTCTATAACAACCCTATATCATATTAATATTAATATATTATATATTATTAGGACTATATAAGTCAATTCCTTATAATATAGACCTATATATAATAATATTATTTATATACTAATATATTATATATGTATATATATATAATATATATATATACATTGTATTTCCTCCATTATTAATTCGAAATCGTGTATTATATATATAGTATACATATATATATTATTGTATAGTATATTATTATATGTATTATATATATATATTATATTATGAATTATATTAATTTATAATAATATATATATATATTATATATATATATATTTATATTATAATCAGTATATGTGTGTGTGTATTTGTAGTGTTTGTGCCGAATGTGTGTGTAATATATAGAGCTATATTAAGAGAGTCTTTCGATATGATAAGAAGAATCTGTTAAATATCTTTTTGTGCGTCCAAAGGATTCTCCTGAAGTTAAAACAAGCGAAAGGAGAAGAAAGAAAAAAACTTATTGAATACAGACGTCCATTTAGGTCGTTCGCGATATTGGTTTTCGCACTTTGCTTTCTTTTCGCTTTTCCTCTCTTTTAATAATATATATATATACCAAATTATTATATATTAACTATATATCCATATTACATGTATATAATGTGACTTTTAATAATAAATGATATTTTTATGTATAATAAAATAAAAGTATATTATATTATATATATATATATATATATATACATACATATATGTCCAATAATAATTTATATTATAATGATATATTATAATATATATTATATTATATGCCTGTATTAAAGATTATATATATACTATTAATAATATTTTTTATTATATATATATGTATATATTATATATATATATTATATATATATATTGTAAGTGTTGTGTGTGGTTATCTTGTAATATATATATATGATTTATAGAGTGTAAATATAATAATATTATAATATATATATTATATAATATATTATTAATATAATTATCTTATTATCTATTATTATTTTATTTATATATATAATACTATATATTTATATATATTTCCGAAAGCCTTCGTCTCTCTGGTGAGTTTGCTTATAAGTAGTAGTCTTCGTGGTTTATAATTTAGCTTTAAAATAACGTCAATTAAGTTTTACTAACCGTTTAGATGTTAATTTAAAATTTACTTCTATGATATAAGTATATGTGTATTTTTCTTTTATTTTTTTCTATTTTATGGTAATATAACTTTGTGAATTTGAAAATCTATGTGTACGAAATCATTGTGTAAACGATATCAAATCTGCACTGTAATTAAAATAATGTAGTGTATAGTATAAAGTCTACAGCAAGGCATATTAATTACATGGAAGTTGAGAAATTATCAAAATGTTCTGTAAATCAATTGTTGCAGAGAGGCTCGTCAGAAACAACTTTTTATTCCGAAGTAAGGTTATTTGTATGCAAAACAACACAAAAGAAAACTTTTTCCATAGATTCCTAAGGAAAAGACCCTTAAAGGTTCTAAACTGTGTATAGAAGTTCGAAAAATTTAAAGAACTCTTTTTTAACATTTAGAAGTTTCTAAGAACATTGTTTGTTTATTAAAGCTTTGCTGGAAATACATTGTAACTCAAATTACGTGTATGTGATAATTGTTTCGTACTGGCCATATTGGAAGCATAATATATATTTAAGATACGTGATTAAAAAACAATTTTGCTAACTTTGAAAGTGTTAACGTCATTTGTTGACGGGGTTTATTTGTGAAGATAAGTTATTGTTTGAGAAATCTTCGTTTGTGAATCTTTTGGGTGCGACACTGTAACTAAAATCAATGTAGTGTATAGTCTGGAGACTGCAACAAAACATATTAATTCCATGGAAGTTGGGAAATTATTGAAGTATCTTTGAATCAATTGTTGTAGAGAAGCTCGTCAGAAACATCTTTTTATTTCCGAAGTAGGGTTGCTTATGTGAAAAAAAAAAAAAAAAAGAAGCAAAACAAAGGAAAACTATCCATAGTTCCTAAGGAAAGACCCTAAGGTTCTAACTTTGTATAGAAGGTCGAAAATTTAAAGAACCTTTTTTTGTTTTTTTTTTTTTAACATTTGGTGGTTTCTAAGAATATTATCTCGTTTAATAAAGTTCTGCTGAAAATACAGTATATAACTTAAAATACGTTTATGAAGAATAGCACTATTGAAAAGGGTTTTTAAAGAATTTTAAAATAAATATATTAGTAAATAAAGATTTTAAAAGATAAATAATTTTTAAGGGGAATTTTAAAGGAAAAAGGGAAGGGGGGGGGGGGGGGGGGGGGGAGGGGGGGGAGGGGGGGGGGAGGAGGGGGGAGGGGGAATAGATATAAACTGATAGTGTTTTAACCTTTTATTGTTTTTTTATATTATTTTAACGTATTCTTGTTATGTATTGTGGTTGGTGAGCGCGTGTTACCCTAGGTGTTGGGAAGCAACCTAAGGTGGGGGTCCACGTAAAGCGTACAGCCTGTTGAGTTATATATAGAAGTAGGGAAGGATGGGGAGGAGGAGTGGGAGTAGGAGGAGGAGGAACAGTTGAACGCGATAGAAGGCTGTAAACCACGTAGTGGTATCTTGAATAGAGAGGGAGGAAGTGGGGTTGATGTTTGAGGAAAAAAGGCTTGGATGGTTAGCGGATAACAGAAACTACCAGTTGAAGGGAAGAGGAGTTGGATTCCGTGGAAATAATATACAAAAGTATTATTTGGATTATACGGTGTGAGCGATGAGAGTGAGGGCGAGGAGGTAAGTAGGTGGGTACTATAATTGGAAATAGTTATGAGGAAAGAGATGGGGATAAGGTTGAGATTGTGTTAACTAGGTGAGTTCGAGAATATTGTGGGTTAAAGTGAAATTCTAGGGGGGATAATGTAGGGTTTTAATATCTTGGTCTTTATATGCCACCAGTGAAATGGTAGCTAGAGAGAGGAGGAGATGAGGATAAGATTTTTTGAAGGGAGATTAAATTGAAATGAGTGTTGGTGGAAAAGTTTTGGCTAGTTAAATGAAAATAAATTTGTCTATTTTATTATAATAGTGGAGATTTGAATGCATGGAAGTGGAAGGGATAAAGATAAGGTAGTGAAGAATAAATAGTGACCTTTTGGTGAGGTAGGTAGAGAGGATATAAATAATGGAGTAAAGTTGATTAGATTAATTGTGTCAAAGAAGGTATTGATAGAAAGTGTAGGGTAAATACATGGTTTCAAAAAAAAATTGATAATCATAAGTATACATGGAAGAAGTTGATAATAACAGGGGGGGAAGGCGATACTTAATTTATATGTTGTGGTGTTAAAATGGGATAAGAAATGAGGCTATTTAGATTATTAGATGTTAAAAATGTTGTTTAGAGAGGGCGGGGAGAGGGATATATCGGATTACACTATTTTGTTGATTGCCTTAAGGATAAGGGTGGTAAGAGTAGGTGACTATGGATTGTAGGGGATAAGAGGAGAAGAAAAAGAAGATAAGTGAAGGAAAAGTGATAAAGGTGGAAAAAATTGGAGGAGATAAGTATATGTAAAGGAGGGAGTTTAGGAAGGTAATGGAGAGGACAAAGACGTGCGAAGGAAACTTGAGAGGGACGGGAATTGGGGAGGTGGAGGGGGGAGTGGATGAGGAAGAGATTTAGAGAGGCAGTATGTGAAGAGGCTAGAAGGTATGTGGAGTAAAAAGGCTGGGTGCAAGCAGAAGGAAAGGGACTGAATGGTGGAGTGAGGAGGTGTGAAGGAGGTGGTGAAAAGGAAAAAGGAGGCTTTTGTGAAATGGTTGGGAAGTAGGGGAGAAGAAAGCTGGGAGGAATATAGAGAGGTTAGAGTGGAAGCAAAGAGGCGTGGAAATGAGAGGCGCGAAGAGAAAAGAGCAAAAGGAGGGAATGGCTTGTAGAAATGAGTGACGGAAAATTTTTGGAATCGGGGGTTGGTAGTCAAGTATGTTCTGGAAAGAGTGGGTAATAAAAAAAGGAAGAGGATAGGAGGGTTGGGGAGAGGCATAAAGGGAGGATTATGGGATTGGATAGGAGGAGAGCAAGGTGAGGAAGAGGTGGGGGGAGGATATTTTAGTGGACTATTGAATGAAGGGTGGGGTAGGGGAGGAAGATAGCAAGAGGTAGGACGGGAAATGACAGTGGGGAGGGAGGGAGGATTTGAAATAGCAAATGAGGAAATTATTAGGGCCGTGAATAAAAGGAAAAAAAGGAAGTCCGCAGGTCTGGATGATGTGAGAATGGAAATGTTGCAGAAGGAAAGAGGTATAATGGGGAGGAGAGGAATGGGGTCTGCAATAGGAATTAGATATAAACATAAGTTGGGAGGGAGTGGTGATCCTTGGTACACTCAGCCTTGGAGAGGATGGGATGTATTGGTTCCCCTGTTAATAAGGGGGAAAGGGGATTAGAGTGGAATGTGGAAATATATTAGAGTATATGTCTTATAAGTCCGTACGAGCGTAAGGGAAAGTGTACGGAAGAATTACTGATTGAGAGAGTAAGAGGTTTAACGGGAGGGATCGAAATGGGGAAGAAACAAGGCAGGATTTAGGGAGGAAGAGGTTGTGGAGACCAAGTGTCACCACTAAAGAGATGCTTGTGTGATAAGAGAGATATTGAGAGGAAAGGGAAGTGTATGGATGTTTTTTAGATTCTTAGAGAAAGCATCTATGCATAGAGTGAAAGGGGTGAAACTGTGAGAGGAGATATTCGAAGGATGTTGGAGGAAAAATGGGGTGGGGGGTAATTAGGGAAAGTAATTAGGGCTTTTTATAGAATAGTGAGGAGATGTCGTGTGTGGAAGGAGTGTTTAGAAGGAGGGAGAGTAGATGTTTGGGACGGTTGTGGATTGAGCAGGGGTGATGTAATGTCGCCGTGGCAAATATTCAATTTGTTATGGAGTGAATTGGCAGAGGAATGTGAGGAGGGAGGGGGTGAAGAAATTGATGAATGGGGAATGATAGAAGGAAAGTGAACATGATACTGTTTGCGGATGATACTGCACTAGTGGCGAAGAACGCGAAGGCTGAGGGTATTTGGTGAGGGAGTTGAGAGAGTGTGTGGACAAAAGGGGCCTTAAAATAAATCCAGGTAAGAGTAAAGTGTTAGTGTTGAGGAGGAGAGAAAAGTGAGGAGGGGGAGGGGGTAGAAGTTAGAGGGGGGGTAGTATGGGAAGAAGTAAAGATTTTTAGAACTTAGGATGGAAGTGGCAGTAAGGGGAGGGGATGAAGGAAGAGATGAAACAGTAGAATAGGTGAAGGAAATCGAGGGCTTTGGAGTGGTGCTGAGATGAGAAATATGAAAGGGGGGAGTCTATCACAGAGAAGTGTTGTTAAAATAAGTATGTTTGAAAGAAAATCTGGGGTTCTGTACCCAGCCGGTCTGAGGGTGTGAAACGTGGGGGTGAATGGCTGAGTGTCCAGGAAAAAGTCCTGCGAAGTATCTTGAGATTGAAGGGTAGAGCGGTTTGCGGGGTGTAGCAGAAGGAGATGATTAGGATAGGTGGTGAGGGAGAGGTGTATGTGAGAATGGTCTGAGTGGGAAGAGCGAGAAGGAATGCTTAAGATGGTGAACGGGGAACATTACGTGAGAACGTGGGAGGAGCAGAGAGTGGAGTATTAGAGAATTTGGGGAGGCGGAGGGATAGAAGGAAGGAAGGGCAGAGACCAGAAGGATGTGGATGGATGGAAATAAAGGGAGATGATGGCAGGAAACGGAGAACTGGGGGATGAAGAAGAGGTAGGGGTGTTGGCACGAGGATCAGAGGGGGTGGAGGAGGTGGATAAGAGGCGAAGGATGAGGAAATGGGGTGTGGAATGAGGCGGAGGCGTTACGCACCACTACCCCGCTCAAGGCGGGACAAAATGTCATGGGTACAATAGATGGAAATAATGAGAGTTAATGTAATAATTAATATATAGGATTACAATAACCTAGTACAGTAGTAATATATAAAATAGTATAGTATAATATAGATATTATAATTTATATTATATATATATATATATATAATATAATACATAATATATGATATTATATATAATATCAAATAATATATATATATAATATATATTATATTATAGACAAGTAAACTGTGATGTCAATTTCAAGATTGTAGTATATATAATATATATATTATTATATATGAAAATATAGTATACGAGATATAGTTTATATATATATATATATATATATAAATATATATATATATATATAGTATATATATATATTATATATATAGTATATATATGAGAGATATTATATATAATATATATAATATAGGGTATATAATATAATACAAAATCCTATTAAACATACAACCCCCGGCCCCAAGAGATAATTGAAACATTTGCTATCTGTCATCATTAGTCGCTGATGGGTTGACCCGAAAAGTCAAAGAAAAGGTCATTGAGAGCGGTCCAAGTCAGAAGAAAAGTAAATAAAACCAATTACCCTCCTAGCCGAGGAGTCAGGAAAAGCTAATAGCTTCAGTCACTCAGTGAAGGGAAACGAATATTCATATGCCGCGCGGAGATAATAAATAGATTTGTATTAGGGCTATATATATATATAATAAATATATAGATATTATATATATATATGAGTATAATATTATAATATATATATATATATATATATATGAGTATATGTCAATATATAGTATATATATACGCAGTTTATGTGCAGACCCCACCACGGCAACACCCAGGAAAGCATATTATATAATATATACAGTATAATATATATATATATATATATGAGATATATATATATATATATATATAAATGTATATATATATACTAATATAGTGAATATGATAGTGATAATTTATATATATATATATATATGATCATGTATATATTATATATATATATATATATATATATATATATATATAATATATATGTATATATATTATATATATAGTATAGTATATATAAGTATATATATATATATACTATATATATATATATGTCTTTATATATATATATATATATAGTATGATATATATATTATAGTATAGGTAGATAAAATATATATATATGAGAGATATATATAATATATATATACTTATATATATATATATTATATATATATATTTCTATAATTATATAATAATACATATATATATATATATATATATATATATATATATATATCGTATATATACTATATTATATATATATATATACTATAATATATATTGATAGTATAATATATATATATATTATATATGTATATATATATATATATTAGTATATAGTATATATTATATATTAGGTAGATATCTGTTTATATAAACTATTAATATATATAGAGAGATATATTAGTATAATTATATATATATATATATATTATATATATTATAGTATATAGAGAGAGAGAGAGAGAGAGAGAGACGGAGCAAGGAGAGAGATATTATGTATTTATCTATACATTTTTTTTTACTTTTCAGTGCAATGCTTATTAGGGTTTTTTTTGGTTGGCCCTTTTATTCTCTGAAATCAGAAAGTAAACTTTTAATTTTCACTTCGGATAAATTTTTTTGAAAACTTATATTTTTGATATTTTTTTCGGTGGATTTCTAAAAAAAAATAAGATAAAAAAAACAATCCCACTTAAAAAATTATTAAATTACATTTTTTTGACAATATGTTTAATAAAGTCGACAGAACGACAGACATATTGTCAGTTATGGAAAACTTGTATAGTACTTATTAAAGTTCGAAAAATACAAACAGTACACCAATGAGTATAGTATATAGTATATACTAGTATAGAGAAAATATGATTATTATAATAGAGTGATAAGAATATTGTATTAAATTCTAATATAGATATTGTGCTATTATATACTATATATATATATATATTTATTTATATATATAATGAATTATATATATATATGTTATGTGTTTAATCATAATATATAATATATAATATATTATAATATATATATATATATAAATATATATATTAAATGATCACTACCCAGGTATATATATACTATATAGTATATATATATAAATATTATACGTATATATATATATTGTTATTTTATATATTGATATTGATCAAGCTTATATATATATATTATATATATAATATACAATATATATATTTATACTAATATATATATATTATTATTATATATATAAAATCTAACGATATTCAATTTATATCAGGTAAAATTTCTAAATAGTATTTGATAAAGCAGAAAATGGAAATAATGATGCTTTTATAAAAATGGCAGAAGATGAATCATTGACAGAGAAGAGCGAGAGAGAGATAGAGAGAGAGAAGTGACCAAGAGAGAGGAGAGTGAGAGTGAGATTTGTTCTTATTACATTTTGCAATAGAATTGTAAACTTTTAAAGTTTTTGCAAGGTTTTTGTTGCACCCTTTCAATGTTAAAAACATGATATTATTTTTTCAAAACAATTTCTTGAGACCCTAAATTTATATATATGGACGGAAATTCACCATCAACCGACTGACGCAGATAGATACGTGATTAGGCCCTCATGGATTCGAGTAATTAGCTAGAATTCCGAAAGTTATGAACGCGTGTGTTTCCCATTTGCGAAATAGAGAGAAAAATTAACCTACGGTTATCTACAATGAGATAGAAATTTTTTATTGTGTAAATTGATTAATAGAATGTTTGATTTCTCTTAATGAATCTGCAATATTATTACCACTTGACATAGATATTATTTCACTGTTTCTCTAAAGAGAGATAATTTTAAGACTTTGGTTCCAGTAGGGGAACTGAGTAAATCACCCCTCAACTACCATTTGACTAGGGATACCTTCCAAACTACTAAGATACAACTAGGAATACCTTTCAACTGAGAAAACCATCCAAATATAATATAAGAGTACGCCTCCAACTAGCGTAACTCGCACTTAGTTAATATCCCTTCAACGTATAAATCAAACCTGCGAATACCTATCCATTTACTACTAATTAAATTTAATATGTACCTTCCCAACTACTTAAACGACTAGGAACACCAATCCCAATACTAACCTATCAAATTGTGAATTACATTTGCTATACAAAATTAATCAACAAAGAGCACCCTCTAACTATTATATTATATCTTATCGAATACCCTCTAAAACTAACTTAATTTCACTAAGGAATACCCTCCAACTTCTCCCAACTACTAATCGAACTAGGAATACACCAATCTACTTAATCAAATAATAAGGAATACCCTCAAGTACTTAATCGAAGGAATACACTCCCCAACTACAATCGGCAAGAATTATTCAAATCTTTCTTCATCGGTAGGAATACCCCTCCAACTACTAATCAACTAGGGCTACCTTTCAATTTACTGATCCTCCCTTTCTATGTGGTCCCATGCATCTAGCCACACCTCACAAAGAAATGGAGCATCCTTAGCCAAATATGACTCCACACATTGTGCGCGAAAAATGTATGTTGAGTCAAAATATTACATAAATTGTGAGGAAATTGTGATTCACGTGTTCCATGTTGTGTAGTCTAAATGCAAAATTATTATATGTATAATAGTATAGTTTAGTAAATTTTATATTTTATATAGTATATATATAAGTATATATTAATAATTAGTATCTTGTATTATATAATATATAGTATTATAGATATATATATATAATAATATTTCTCCCTATCATATATAGAAAAGGGTCGGTTTATTCGCCCCTGTATGGGAATTACTGTCTCATATTTGGTGGATCCGGTTCACCCTCTTTTTGAGGATAGGGTTGTGATGAATAAGCGCCCTAAAGCAGAACTTATAATTCTGTCCCTATAGTTTCTGACTCCCTTGACCCTCTCCTTCTGCGAAGTGACATTGGCGCCCTATCTCTTTTCTATAGGTATTACATACCGGCAGGCCCCACCGGTAAGGCGCTCCAGGGAAGTGAGGCATCCGGTCTGGCATTTGCCCTACCACATGCAATTCCCCTCTCTCCGTTATACACACCACTAGGCTGCCTCTCTCCTATTCTCATCCACATGAATATCTGTTGTCGAATTATTTGGATACCTCTCCACATGGATCACTTGTTGTTGGTGCTCCTCTCTCTCTCTTCTAGCCACATCTGTTTTGTTCTATCTCTTTTGCTTCCCCCTTTCATTCCTATTCTTTCCTTCAGTATCCATTTCTAAGCTCCTCCATTGTCTACTGCTCTCCTATCCTCGAGGTGCGCGTCTCAATTGCCAGACTCATTTTAGAGTTCAAGTTGATCCTTGGGTGTCTCTCTCTTCATTCGTCTTTTTTTCTCTTCTTCTGGGGTTCTCTCTCCTTCTCTTTCTCTCACTCTGTCTCTCTCTTACTTTTTCTCTTACCACCTTTATTGTTTTTTAACCTCCTTAATTTTTAAAAAATAGCTACACCTTCCAATGTTAAGTGTGTGACATTGTAGCATCTTGTAATAAATGATAAGAATATATAATTAATAATATTACTTTATATTATAATAAATTAATGTATAATAATATACAGAAAATAATATTAAATATATATATATATAATACTCATATATATTATATATATATTAATTATATTAAATATATATATATATATATTATAATAATATATATATAATATATATAATATATATAATATTATATATATATATATATATTATATTATATATTGGTTCCCTTTATTAAACCCAGGTTATATATATTATTATAGTAGTGACTAAAACATAAAAATATTTAACTTTTATGTATTATGTAATGGTTATGAGTTAAAAATAATACTTGAGGCTCACAAATGCTTTATTTAAATGATCCTAAATCTTATATCAAAATCCAGTAACCCATACTTTTTTTTGTATAATGTTGCATCGATTTTTACAATACTGGTCACTACAAGTTAAATTGATATTAATTATATATAATATACACGTTATGCTTTAATATTGTTAATTCACTCATTTAGCTATTATTAAATTAATGATATCTCTAATTATCTTTCGTAACTAATTACATGTGTATGTAAATTTTAAAGTAGTTCCGAGCGAATCTTGACGCTCCCACGTGATAAAAAAAGAGACTAAAGAAGAATTGAATTTAAAATTTCTTATTATATATTTAACGTTATTCCTAGAAACTTTTTGAGAAGTTAGTAACAGTTTATTATATATAAATACCTATACCTTATAATGGTAATAATTTACAGTTATAATTACAATATTCCTAATTTAAACTCATATAATATATATTATTATATATAATATTAATTATATAATATAGGTTAATATATATATAATTATACAATGTGGCAAACTATATGCTTATTAAATAATATAACTCACTGACTACTCTGAGCTTAACTGGCACGTTTCGCATAACGGCCTCATAGCTCTTTATACTATCTCGGTGTTATGTTAGCGGTATATAAGTGAGAAATAACGCTCGCCCGCCGGATTATACGTAACTACTATCACGTCCAAATAATACTCACTATAGAGTATATAACAAACTTGAGATAATAAAAGATCGCCAAAATATTATATATATGACTGTTCATTATAATCACATAAATGCAATTGTATATGTTATATAAGCAACTTCTATTCATGAAAGAATAGAGGCACTTCTTTATGTTATTTTCATATTCTATCTTATAAGAACACGATCGCAACCTTCCACCTTAATATATTCTTAACACCAATACTATAATTCCACCACTCATATCATTAAATTTGAAAGCCGAAGTGACTAGTTAGTTATATTTAAATTTACAAAGTATTGAATGAGGTATTATACATTAAAATATTGTTAACCGCTCACCGTATAACCCGAATATAAATTGAGTTGATTACCTCCATAATAGTAATAAATAAAATATATATATGTAAATTTAAATAATTGTTAATTAGTTCCCTATTTACTTTTCCACGTTTGTAAAATACAATGTACTATAGTAAATACAGTAATAAAATATATTATATTTATGTACATACGGTATGGTATAATCTATATGTGGGTGCTTTTGGTAATTCAATTGGTATAGTAGGATTAAGGCTTAAATGGACCAAACTCTCCACTCACTACCCACCTGAAGATTAAAATTTAATAGTCATAATACAGATTGTTTAGATGGTCTTGTCGAGTTTTTGTGAATTTTCCACACTGTAAAAGATAAGCAATAAATAATTAACATATAATCCAAAATTAACCCACCTACCAGGTCTCTTTAAACTAGCATAATAATCCCGTGCCGAAGTGAGAGGTCCAAGTACTCCCAATTACTGCACCTGTATCATTATAATTGAACCCGATATTGAGGAAAAAACATTTATGGTTCTGTTACTGAATAAAGATTTCATAAATAATTTTATTCATCTATTGAATCTCAAAAGGAAAATTTTATTAAACTAAAGGTCGTTAAATACTTACTGAAAAGTTGAAATTAATAATAATAATAATGTCTTTTTGATTGTACAACGATATGATTCATAGCAAGTCTAGCATAAAATGATGAAGAGTTTGGAGGTGATTTCAAAACTGTCGTAAAATTAATTAGTACAGCGACATTATTTGTTCATTGTATTCACATTTCGTGTGGAAGTACAACACTTAGAAACTTTATTGGTAAAGAGTTGTAATATAATAATATTATATATTACTATTGTGAAACACGGTTATATAGGTCTCCAACGTCAAAGTCAAGTATTAACTATTTATTAATAGAAAAAATTATGAAAGATATTTCAAAGAATTATAATAAACCTTCATTTTAAAACCTCTTCGTAAATTCATCTATGGATAAATTCAATGTTAATCCATGAGCTATAAAGAGTTAATAATTAATATTACTTCATTCTTATTGATCTCTTATTCACTCTTTCCTTAATTGGTACTATAACATTGTCAACTTCCATCATATAAGTGACTAATCAATATATTTACTTATTGCTTGTGAAATGAATATTATTCGCCTTAAACGATCGTAATGAAAAAATTTTCAAGCAAAATTTATGGATAGTTGTGTAATATGGAACTCACAATCCTTTGCATTCCTTTCTTTAATGAATGAAAGTAGAATTAGTACGGTGAGCGGTATTTTGTTGTGTAGTATATTCAGTATGTGTAATCTAAATACAGTGAGTTATAAAGATTATGGACGATTAAAATCTCAGACAATAACATAACTAGTCTATATTTGTGTTATATATTAATATTTTAATAAGTCCCCAGTAATACCATATATGCGGTATATGGCTTTGACCATTTTATCAAAATGTTTTTCCTAATGTTACACAGTGGTTTTCGAAATTTTTACAAAATTTGTAAATATATGTTGATATGTGTAGTCAATTATAACCGAGAACCGAAGAGGATGTTCTTCAATGACCTCTAGATAAGGTTCAGAAACTTACTTTCGATATATCTTTACAGAAATATATAGCCATATAACGAACTGGAATTTAATGGATTAATCTCAATCATATGTTTATTGCTTGCTTACTATTATAAATGCGAGGAATCACATCACACATATACACACACACACACCACAACACTATCAACATCACACCACATCATCACACACAATACCACACTCACACACACACACACATAATATAATATATATATATTTATATTTTATTATATAATAGTAATATATAATATATTAAATATATATATTTAAAATATAATAAATGTAATATATATATTTAATATATATATATATATAATTAATATATAATATATATTATATATATAATATTAAATATATAATTATATATATATTATATATATATAAATTAATATAACATATATATTATATAATATATATATATATATATAATATAAATATATTAATAATATATATATATATATATATAATATATATATATATATATAATATATAATAGTAATATATATATATTATAATTTATAATTAATATAATATATATATATATATATATATATATTTAATTATATATATATATATTATATAATAATTATTAATATATTATATTAATATTTTTATTAATATATATAATCTATATATATATATATGTATATATTTAAAGGGGATAAATTATTTGCTGTTAAAATTGAGTGGTTTTGAAAGGGAGAAATACTAACAATGAAAAAATAAAAGTAATCAAAACGATCATAATGAAATATAGCTAACTAATAAAAGATTGATTAGTATTGAAGTAAATATAATGATATAGCTGTAACA
>JABUQX010076789.1:25000-31118 GCA_015478945.1 Trachelipus rathkii | reverse complement strand
AGTACAGTTGAAAAAATTAAATAAGGACAATGAGGGTAAGGAACAGAAAGCTGGTAAATGTGATACTGATTTTTATTAAATGTCAAAACGAAGAAGTAATAGTTGTTTTCAGAATAAACTTGATAAAACTATGAGATGTTGAGTTTATACTTTACAGTTAGCAGTGCGTGATGATCTCCACAATACTCATACATCAAATCTTATAAAGAAGAGACAAATAGCAAAAGCAGCACACGTACCCCAAAATTAATGGAAGCTCGAAGAGTCAAGCTAGAAAAGTGACAATCTCAGTAGATCAAGAGACAAGATGGGAAAGTACATGTCTTTTGCTCCTAAGGGTTTCTGCAACTAAAAGATTATAGTAGTAGTATGATGGCTGCCGATACTCCTGAACTTTTTCTCCTCCGACAGTCAGGTGGGAACAAATCAAAACTTGAAAAATTATATTAAAACACCCATACTACAACAAAAAATACTCAATCAGGAGACTTGACTGGAAAATTTTTATAGAGAAGAGATTTTAGCAAATAAAAAATTCCATGGAAAGAAGGAAAGAATGTTAACTGAATAAAATACTTTTGTCGGCCATCTTTGTTCAGAATCTTTCTCAGAACTGAAGATTTGATATTAAAAAAAACTAGGAGTGCTCTTTGTGAACTAAGGACTTAAAATGAATAGCATTATCGAACAGGAAATCTGGGTCGGAGTCAGATAGTTCAGAAGTTTCAGGAAGAATCCTCCCTTGTAGTATCTTGTCAGATATGAGGATGAAGAAGTTAAATTTGACCAGATAATGGGAAAAATTGGAGCATGCAGAAAAAGCGATTGAAAAAACTAAAGACAATCTACCAGTAAAAAGACATTCAACCAAAAATCCTCTGAAAATAAAAGATAAAAAAATTCCATAAGGCATTAGATAGAATAATGAAATCGACCGGAATCAAAGTTAACAGTTAAAGAGGCAATCAATTGCTATCTAAAATTTTGCAAGATACCGCTTGCACAATTACAAAACTTGCCTCTATTCAAGTGAATGTTGAGAGCTTGTTTTCTGCTTTAAAAAATAATAAAATCAGATCTAAGGACATCGTTAAGGAGGATTTTTTTGATGGTTTATTCTTAAGAACAATTGTTTTGAATAAATTTATATTACATACGTCAAAAGGCTATTCAAGAGAAATTATTTTTAAAATTTGGGAAGAAAGTAATTATATATATATATATATATATATATATATATATATAAATATATATATATATATATATATATATATATATATATATATATATATATATATATATATATATATATATATATATATAATATATATATATATATATATATATATATATATATATATATATATATATATATATTTATATATATATATATATTTATATATATATATATATATATTTATATATATATATATATATATATATATATATATATATATATATATATATATATATATATATATATATATATATATATATATATATATATATATATATATATATATATTAAATAAAAAATCTTTTTTGAATAAAATTATGTTACATATGTTCAGGCAGCTCATAGTTCAATGAGGAATTATTTTAAACTTTAGGATGAAAGTAAAATATAATTTTTAGGCTTTTTTAAAAAAAAATTATAAAATTATACTAATATAAATAAAATTAATAAATTATAAAATTATACATCGTTCAAAGAGGAATTATATTAAAATTTAGGAAGAAAGTGAATTATTCTTTTTTCTGTATTTCTTAAATTCTTATTTTCTATAAAATATTTTCTAAGTTAATGAAGATGTCATTAACAAACATTTAATTTCATCATACCATCAAAATTTTGTAACAGAATTAATGTTTTCATAACTGTAAATGGAGAAGGTATTATATAACTAGGGGTTGGAGCCGGAGCCGGAGCAGAACAATTTTAAAATGCCGGAGCCGGAGTCGGAGCCGATAGTTTTAAAATGCTGGAGCCGGAGTCAAAGCCGGGAAATTTTAAAATGCTGGAGCCGGAGCCGGAGCCGGAGGAGCCGGGTTATTTTAAAATGATGGAGCCGGAGCCGGGTATTTTAAAATGATGAAGCCGGAGCCGGAGCCGGAGTCGGAGCCGAAAAAAAATTTGACGGCTCCGCAGCCCTGGGTACCTGTCCCCCTCCCTCGTCCAACGGTCTAATTTGGAAAAAATTAGTCACATGGAGCTGAGGAAACAAATTAGTTATAAACTTGAAAGGTATTCATTTAATTAAGTAATTAAAAAAAACTTGATTGTTTCATTTCTTTTTAATTTCCTATATTTTATTTAGTAAAGTCAAGAAATTGAGTTGGCAAGGAAGCCTTCAATTTTTATGAGCGTTGCAGGTTTTATTCACATTTTATAATAAATTATTACTTTATATATATAAATATATATATATATATATATATATATATATATATATATATATATATATATATATATATATATATATATATATATATATATATATATATATATAATATATATATATATATATATATATATATATATATATATATATATATATATAAAAATATGTTACTTTATATATATATATAATAATATATATATATATATATTAATAGTAGGAATTTTGAAGATAAGAGAAAATTTCCGTTGAAAATATTTTTACTAATAGTAACAGATTTCTATTTTTAGATATATTTATTTTTAATGTTCACGAAGAACATGAAGAGAGGCTTAAATCTGGGGGTAACTGTTATCTTTTATTAATCATTGTTATCATTACCACGCCTTTGCAATGATTACGGAATATTAAGTATTGATTAAACTTACAAACAATGAAAGAATATATATATATATATATATATATATATATATATATATATATATTTCATTTTATATATATATATATATATATATATATATATATATATATATATATATATATATATATATATATATATATATTATATATACTTTTCATGTTTTCTCTACCAAGTATGTCGCCCAATGTATCTCAAAATCGCATCAATTATTTTCCTACCTTAATTAATAAAATTACCATTTTTCTCCTTTATATTTTGTTTTATATAGATTTCACGACAGTTTTGAAGCGTTTTTCCTTCTTTAGAATTTATTTCAAAGATTTTCTATAAATTTCGTTAATATAATTATTATAATTAATGAAATTAATTATATTATAATTAATGAGGTGTGAATCTTAAAATTAATCGTTAATTATTATTTTAAATTAATTTCAAATTTATTTACTCCATGCCTTTGTGCGTATATATATATATATATATATATATATATATATATATATATATATATATATATATATATATATATATATATATATATATATATATATATATATATATATATATATATATATATATATATATATATATATATACTGTACTATATATGTTTGTGTCTGTCTACGTTTCATGTATTTCTTCCGCTTTAAGTATATTGCATATTAAAGAAGGACTTCTACAGGAGTCATTTGGAGAGTGGCCTCGCCTCAGGTGTCTTCAAGATGCAACATCTTCGGATTAAAAGGCCTTCATAAACGCTAATGCTCATAGTCATAACAATTATTTTCTTTTATATATATATATATATATATATATAAATATATATATATATATATATATATATATATATATATATATATATATATTTATATATATATATATATATATATATATATATATATATATATATATATATATATATATATATATATATATATATATATATATATATATATATATATATATATATATATATATATATATATATAGTAGTATAGGTGCCGCATCGGCAGGAGAAATGTTACAAGCAGATGTTGCAAAGTAACATTTTCAACATTTTGCAACATCCGGTTTTTTGACGCTTCGGGCATCAAATTATGGGCTTCCAAGGTCAGGGAACCTGTTTCCGAGGTCGATGACGCGTTTCGAGGGCCGATCGAGTGCATTTGACCAAGTCATGTCAGCAGATGACTTGGTCAAGTCCCCAACATCGGAGGAGTTTGGCTCCTTTGGCTCAGTGACGACGGCGAGCGTTCGATAGCAACGTCAAGTCTCCAAGGCCGAGTTCGAGGTCGACGGCATGTGTCTAAGGGCGACGACGAGTTTCCAAATCGACGGTTCGTGTTCCTGTTCGTGTTCATGATCTGGTAGACCTCTTTCGGTGGTGTTTGAACGTGAACTCAGAGGTTTGGCCCTTCAAATGATCGGTACATCATTTCTGATGGTTCCATTAGATTCATCGAGGTCTTTTACCCCAAATCGATATTTAAATCATCTTTCTACGACCTCTGGTTGTGAAATAATTGCAAAAATATAAAATCTTCAAACGGAGTATCGATCCGAGGGTATCATAAATGACTCGTCAACGTTCTAACTAATACAGCAGGATAAGCTGTGCACATTATTATCTTTAAATCAGGAGTTGCTGAAGAAATTATAAAAATAATTAAATCTGAAACTATGTAATGTTGATAGGATGATGACGTCATAGATCGGCCAAACAAATCAGCAGATTTATTTCTCCCTCAATTTAGGAACCTTAGAGACATCTTAACCCTTTCAAACTAGTTCCCCATATATCTAATGGTAACGTCCTTCTCGAAGCCTGAGGTTACGTAACCTTGCACAGGGTACAGCCCCATAAAAGTTTTGCCTATGTCATAAATATATTTTACATTTATATTTTGTTTAAAGTCTTATTTATATATTTTAGAAGTTTTTAATTTGTTTAAAAGTTTTATATATTTACTTTTATGTTTGATTTGGCTTATTGTTTTTATTTTGTCTAAAGTTTTATTTATTTATTTGCGTAGGTTTTATTTAACTTGTTAAGTTTTTTATACTTTATAAGTTTTATTTTTACATTTATATTTTGTTTAATGTTTTTATTATTCTAAAACATTATTCTACATTTATGTTATTCTTTATTTACAAATACTTATTTATCTATTTCTAAATTTTTATCTTAAATCTTATTTATAAAATTTTATTTATTTAAAATTTTTTATAAAATATTTTGTTTTTACTATATACCGTATATATATATATATATATATAAATATATATAATATAATATATATAATATATATATATATATATATAATATATATATAATATATAATATATTATATAATTGACTCTAAAGCAGCAAAGCAGTAGCTCAAACACCATACCCCATCCACTTCCAACCATGCCATTCTGCTTTACGTTATGTTTGAACATGTATTTTGCATAAATATAACATAAAAATAAGTTATTTGTATAAACATTACATAAAAATAAGTTTAAATAAGTAAATGTACTGCATATCAAACGAAAGTTTAAATAAAAATAAACATTTTTAGGGGTGAACGAAGAAGTTTTCAAAGTAAGTAAATTTTTTTTTGTGGATTCTGCTGCGAACTAGTTTTTAGCTCGTTTACTGAAATTCAATAAACTATATATGGGAAAGAGCGTGTGTTGAGCGTTCAGTGTCTCTTTTCAACGAAGATTAGTGTACGATCATGCTATCCGTTACTGTTGAAGATATATTTTTAATGTGTCAAAGTGATGTATAGTTGGTAGCGTATTTGCAATGTAAAAAATTAATTATGAGTAATAAGAAATGCAGATAATGTCGAAGAGAATGTAAAATATATAGGAAAGTAGACAAATTTTTTTTCGGTGCCCTGGGTGTAAAAAACAGTATGAAACTACGCCGAAGCCATTTTTTTTAAAATAAAATAAAATTAAGATATGCATGAAAACTTTATAAAAACAATAGTTAATTCAGATGTCTCCATAAGTAGTGGTTTAAAGTTAGTAAACTTTAGTAAAAGAGTATTAATAGATGCGAATGGGGCAAAATTAAAAACAAAATCCCAAGAGCAGGCCGCTACCGTAACCATTTTACATCCTATATGTTAGCTTACATGTGGAAGAAACAGCAAGCACATGAAGACATGTATGAAAACTTCATAAAAGCAATAGTTAATCAACAAGGAATGTAGAGGTAACACCTAACGTGCCTAACGTTCGAAACGTAACCTAACCTAATGTAAAGTCACGTAACGTAACATAACCTCTTACGTAAACTCATTTC
>JABUQX010076789.1:17500-20000 GCA_015478945.1 Trachelipus rathkii | reverse complement strand
CAAAGCCCCCCCGGAAGTATGGCCTGAAAAAACACTGATTAGGATGCAAAGTTTTTTGAAACCCACGCCAGCGGTGACAAGCACTCCGATTGCATTGCGCTGAAGCAGGGCTTACTATCGGGCCTCAATATCCTTGCACTTTACCACTTGATCAGAAACTATACAAATACTTTCTCTGACCAATTTCCGATCTCGGAATTGAGGTTACTTTCCGATCTCGGGATTGATGTTATGTGGTGAGATACCCATATGACATTATATATTATAATATATATATATAATATTTATATATACGAATACATTAACATAAATAAAATATATACATTATATGAGATGAAAATTTCATTTAAAATATATATATATATAATATATATAATAATAATATAATATATATTATATATAAGTTAAGGCCACATTATTTTAGTATGAAAAATTTTTATTGGCCCACTGAAATTGTTGATACAATCAGATGCTAAATGCTCTCGTTGTTTTATGGGCATGGATCTCGAATACCGGCCTATAAATGCATACGGCAAATGGTGCACAAAAACTGCAAATGAAGAGGCTGATAATGTCAACACCCAAAAAAAAGTTTATACTTCTGCTCATCTTTTTGCTGTCTATCATAAATAATTGCAAGTTGAATAGTAAATTTTTTCTTGTTGTTCGAAAGCATTGTTGCAAAGATCTTTATATTATATATAATATATATATATATATATATATATATATATTATATATATATATATATATATATATATATATATATATATTATATATATATAAATATATATATATATATAGTATATATATAAGCACTTCTACTAGCAGTAAGTGCACGTCCTAGTTCAAGGAGGGATTTTGTTCAAAAAAAAAACACCTTAGGTCAGTCTAGCGTCAATTTGCTCAGTGGGAGGAGCACGGTTTTAAGTGAGGAAAAAGCAGACACAGAGGGAAAACAAATAATGGTAAAGAATCCCACAGGATAGATGTGGCTGGAAAGAGTGAAGTATCACATCGAGTTAGTTGGAGTTATCGATTTTCACACAAAATCGTGTAAGACATAGGCACCCATTTGGTGAGAGGAGCAGCAAGTAGGTAGAATGCTAGTTTGGATTCACCTCGTCATATATAGTAAAGATACTAGAGCTCCAAAGTCTGGTCACCAAGACCAAAGAGTCAAAAGTAATGGATAGAAATGCACAATTTGTAAGTATTTTGACATTGAACTCGACAAACAGTTGGATTAACTGTGGAGAAGAAAAGTATTCCCGGAACCTGAACTTCATGTAACCTAACTTCTTTTAAGCCTTCCTAGCAACCATTGTGATATTATGTTTCTAAGATAATTTGTTGTTTATTTTCAAACTAGGAATGTTTTTATGTTTTTATTGTCAACAGGTGACAAGACAGATCCGTCGATAGAGTTAGGAAAGGAAAGTTAAAAGTGATTTTGGGAGAGAGATATGAAGAAGTTGAGTATTTAAAAGTTGTTCACAGGGAAATCCCATTCAAATGAACTAAAATAAAATCGAAAAGATGAAGTAGAGATGCAGTTCTAAATTCAAAGAATGGACAAGGAGAAGATTTGATACGAGTTAAAGAATGGAAAGTCAGGCCGTTAGAATTGAATGAATAAAGTTAATGACACAACTGAGAAGATCGTTAAGGAAAACTAAGGATTACAGTAGGAGAATAAAAACAAGCCTTGAAGACCAGCCGCACCATTATTATCAGAAAGGGTAAAGAAATGACCAATCTCAACAATGGCTCCGATTTACATCGATAGGAAAAATTGTTAGACATGAATAAGCAAAGTGGCAGACAGGAAAACATCATATGAAAAATCTTGTACGAGAAGTGACGCATGCCACACCCAGACAGACAACATTTTCAATTAGAAACCTGAGAGTAAATCACCATAACTAAAGCCCATACTGACAATTTGAGATAACGATAAGCAAGACTTCAAAAAATCGTACGAAACATCTATGATAGTTCTAAGAATTTGATAAGGGAAAAAAGCTAAAAACGAAATAGTATGGTTAAATTATTTTTGATAGAGTTAATACATGAAAACTAAACCCACAGGAAATAGAGGAAGAAGTTGATAGGCAAAGACGAAACAGGATCTCATCAAGTCAGGGTGCAATCTCGAAAAGCATAAGTTTAAGCGGATACGGCCAGCATCCCTTTATATAATATATATATATATATATATATATATATATATATATATATATATATATAATAATATATATATATATATATAATATATATATATATATATATATATATATATATATATATATATATATATACAGTTACGTGTGTGCTGTGTGTAGGTGTGTGTGTGGTGTGTGTGGTGTTGTGTGTGTGTGGATGCGAGGAATAAATTAATTAACTCGTATTACATGTGTATTTTCTCTATATTTGTACTTCAGTTTAGAGTTGTTAGAGAACCGGAATTATTGCTCAAGGCACCGCACCGCACGCACCG
>JABUQX010076789.1:0-10000 GCA_015478945.1 Trachelipus rathkii | reverse complement strand
AAACCACTTCCAACCCACGATGTCATCTGTAAACAAAACGACAAAATTTCCAGAAAAAAATTGCAAACCCACAAACTATACAGACAGGCAAATAATCAAACGGCTGAAGAGACTAAAAGCCAACCAAGATGAACGTCCATTCACATCTTTAGAATGCACAATAGTATCAAAAATTTACAAGCTGAAGGACCTGACCACATATCAAATATTTACCTCAAACACCTGGGACCTATCACAATCGCAGCCTTAACACAAATATTTAGACTCGCAGGGCAAGCAACCCTATCATCTTTTACAAGACCCTCACAAAATACAATATTAAAACCAAATGAACTACATAATAATAATAATAATAATAATAATAATAATAATAATAATAATAATAATAATAATAATAATAATAATAATAATAATAATAATAATAATAATAATAATAATAATAATGCTCCGTATAGACCTATATCCCTGCTCTCCACAATATATAAAGTACTTGAAAAATTAATCTTTCATAGGATTTCCCTCTCATTCCACTATCAGAATCACAACACGGCTTCTAACAAAAGAACTCTACTACCACTTTCCTCACTAACTTAATCCATCACATTTTGAAGGGCTTCAACCAAACTCCCTTACCCAGGCCGCACTCTCCTTGTAACAATAGTATCAACAGGGCATTAGATGGACCCCCGTCACCTTTTAATAGACAAAGCTCTAAATACAAACATATTCATCAAATACAAAAAAATAATAGCAAACCTCCTATAGCCAGAGTCAACCATGGTCACCACCTCTCCCGTTCATACAAATTAAATAGTAGAGTCCACCAGAAAGCCATTCTCTCACCCACACATTTTAATCTTTAATGCATGATTTTATTGATCCCACTTCCGCTTCCATTAAATATCAATGGTTATACAGACAATCAAGCAATCACAGCCCAAAGTCCATCTATAAATATAGCTTGTAAAGAACCATAACAATACATAAGCCAACTGGAGCTATAGCTAACATAGAATAGAATGACAGCCTCACCTAAAAAATCCACTATTTTTTTCTCTACTCACTCCAGAAAGAACAGAATCCAACACCCACCCAGCAATATACCTGACAAACATTAGACACTTCCTCAACAAACAACCCACCATTCTAAGTCTGATCTTCGATACCCACATGGCATTTACCCCACATATTAACAATATCAGTTCAAGAGCTAAACATATAAACTAAACGCAGTGAAAGCACTTACTAGAACAAACTTTGGACAACAGAAAGAAACTCTTTCAATCAATAGTCTTCAGAAAATATATCCTTCCCTCCTAAATTATGCATTACCAGCTTTGGCTCTTGTGATATTATAATCCAACAATAAAATATTAGAAATTATTCAAAATAAATCACTTAAGATATTAAGGGCTGCCTTCCCACCACACCCATCCATCATCCACGAACTGAAACAAAAATTCTCCTTTAAAGACCACCTCGACAAGATTGGCTGTCTACTATACAGTCTGTCCCTTTCTATAGATCATCCCCTACATGAAATATTTCAACAACCCCCCCACACCAAGAAGAAAAATCACACCAACATCTTACTACTCTAACATGTTCATCACCTTTTCCCTCACCCCTAGATACTTCTATCTCTAAACACATTCATCCACGAATAATCCCCTGAAGTGCAAACTTCTCACCCAAACACACCACCTGATGATATGCGCCTGCAGGAAAATCGGGCAGCGACACCATATTTACGGACCTCACAATTTTGGTACTGGGTTGGACAGAATATCGGTGGATGGCTGCTCCGAGGCAGGTGGGTTAGACAATGTATATATGTAGCAACCAATATATGTATGTTTTATATATGTATGTAATAATATATACTATGTAGCCTTCTCTGTAATAATAGCCAGCCACAACAATAACAATAATAATAATATATGTAACAACCAACCAGCAGCATCAACAATAACCAATAATATGTATATGTCTTCAATAACTCCATGTATGTAACCAATAATAATATCATATATATGCTCTCAACAACCAACCAACCAACATGCTGCTCAGCAATAATATATGTATGTCATAACCTAATAACCAATAGCCATGTGTAATAATAATAATGCTAATAATATGACGATGAAATGGTGATACAGTTACTGCTCAACAACAATAATAATATGTATATGTATGTAATATGTCCAACCAACCTTAATATATGTAATACTTCTTTCAATATGTATATCATGTATATATTTTTTAGTCTGGAGGTTTTCAGGATCGGCAAACATAAAATGGTTTATTTTTTTCTTGTAATTTCTTTGTCAATGCATTCGTTTTGTCATATAAATGCCCAATTTTTTTATTTTTTTATTTTGGGGTTGGGGTAAATCTTTGGGTAAAGCCATCCGACGGAACGCCAAAGGTGGACACTATTATTATTATTATTATTGTTGTATTGTATTGTGTGTGTGTGTGTGTATTGTGTGTGTGTATTGTATTGTGTGTATTATTGTATTATTGTATTATTATTACATTGTATTATTATTATTATTATTGTGTTACATTATTATTATTATTATTATTATTATTATTATTGTACTTTGAACTCTTTAATGTTTTTATCGCTATTATTATTACATTATTATTATTATTATTATTATTGTTATCATTTATCATTGTATTTATTATTATTATTATTCTATTATTTATTATTATTATTTATTCTTATTTATTATTATTATTATTATTATTATTATTATTATTATTATTATTATTATTATTATTATTATTATTATTATTATTATTATTATTATTATTATATTATTATATATTTTATCAACGTTTGAGAATTTTTTTTGCTCGTTACGGAAAATGACTTCAAATATATTAAACAATGAGTGAACATTGACGTAAAAGAGATTACAAACAGGGAATCAAAGTGTTTGGAAATATATAAAATCAAAGTACAGAGCCAAGTATAAAAATGAGTCTCGTCATAAGGGAAGATTTGTAAAATAAATGAATTAAAATACCATACACGGTTTTAAATTTTCTGTTTTCTTCTTTTGCAATGTATATTGTTTGCGTTATGTATTTAATTTTAGTTTAATCTTTACTTTTTATTTATGTTAATTTCAATGTTATGGCTAACATTTTAAAAATTTATTTCAATTTTTTTAAAATACAATCGGAATATGAATTCTAATTGATTCTATAAATATTTAAGGTTGAACTGTAATGGGAACGTCTGGCATTTTTTTTCCATAGTATAAAAGAAGCGCGACTGGCTGTTTTCGGCCTCATTTACTGTACGTTGTTGTTTAGAGAAGAATTCGTGAGTCGCTTGGATTTTAGTGAAGTTGACACGTTGCTCTCTGAAACGGTATAACTTTTTCTTAAAATTGTGAAAAATGGGTGAAAAGCCGGCTTATAAAATTGGTAAGTACAAATGTGTGTGAATCTTGGAAATTATGACACGCAAAACAGTAATTATATTTTATATGTTTGTTTAAGGTAGCATTTTTAATAATTAATCATTGTGGTTTATATTTAAATGTACCTTACTGTGCAAGTTTGAATGTTTTTTTTATGTTATTTTTTGACATAATTGTTTTGAGTGGATCGGGAAATGTGTTTTTTTTAGTTTTTTTTTTTTTTTTTTTTTTAGATGAAATATAATTGTATTCATGTGTGTTAGGTAAACCCTTTATAAAATAAAACATATAACTTAAGTGTTACTTCATCAACAAAATCGTTATTATAAATAATATGTTAAATTATTAAATCAGAGCGCAGAGGGGCTTCACTTCCGATTTTTATTCAAATTTACAGCATATACTCTAAAAAAAAACGCCAATAAATAATGAATAAAAAACCAAACTTGCAGTCTCTTAGAAAATAAAATCACAGCTCCTCAAAGTGTTAAAAACTTCATCAGGATCTATATAAAGAAAAAAGAAATATACTTTGAATTAAAACAGGAAAACTATTACCTAAAAAAATAATGATGAAGATAGAAAATAATGAAAATGATTTTTGCTTAGGAAAAAAAAGTTACAGCCTCTCAAGCTTAAAAATTCTTCAAAATAGCTTACTAAAAAAAAAACTAATGGCTTTGCGTGCTCGTTTTAGGTCATCCTACGTTCAATAATTTGGAAGCATTGAAGCACATACTCTTATTTATCTTATACTCTAATTAAAACCGTATCATAACCCTCGAAAACTAGAGGGCCTGAATGAACCTTAACTCTAGGCTGGATGGGATAAAACTATGAAAAATCATTATGCGAGATATAACAAACTTTAGAGGCCCTGTGAACGTTTTTTCCATAAGAGACCTGCCAGTTTTTATTTTTTTTACAAGTTTAAATCCTGTGATTTTATAAAAATCGGGTAAGCCCCTCATCCGCTACTATCTACCCAAGAGCTGTTTCCTAAATATGGCACTTTTTTAGTACAAAATTATTAAGAAAATATTTTTTCCTAAATTTGTCATAGTATGCCCTAGTACTAAAGATAAAACAACAGGGCCCTAATTTGCAATTAAAAAAAAAAAAATGCGCCAAAGGAACAAACTGAAAACTGTAATCTGGCATAGTAACGCGAGTAGTTCCAATCAACCTGCTATAAATTGTAGATCGAAAATGATTGAATGATTCTCATAGAATTCATTCAAATAATTGTTAACTAATTGGGTGGGCCCAAGTATTCTCTATCAATGTGATTTCTTAATTTCCCTTATTTGACGCGATTAATGTACAAAGGGGATTAATATGCAGTTTGCAAATCTACTATTCTAAGTAAAGACTCAGTTTTAAAACAAATCAACGAAATATTTAATTTCAGAATCTATTCATTAAATCTTAAATAGCCATTTTATGAGAGAACTATAATTAGTATCTAATATATATATTATATAACAATACCAAATAAAAGTTAATAATTAAATAATATGTATACAATAAATATCTATTTAAGTACTTAATTCCTACTAATTACTAAATAATTACTATCAGCTAAATTTATATGATACATACATTATATATCACTATATTATTTTAAAATATTTAAATTTAAAATGATTAACTAATAAATGGTATACAGACCAGTTTTTCCTAAGTTTCGAGCTATCCTGATTACATTTTCGTCTATAGATGTAGAATGCTATATTTCCAGTTTGTATCACGACTTATTGCATAATCAAAAATTGGTTGACAAATTAATTTGTATCCAATGACTGATCTAAGATGCGAGACAATCGTGAAGTTTTGGGAGTAACACTTTATGAAAACAATATACTACATTGTAGTTGAGCTGATCGATCAAATAACTTTGAAGTCAAACACCTAGATATCTAACCTCAAAAAGGAAAACCAACTTTTATATACCAATTCGCTTTTAAGCTTAACAATATTGTGCAGATAGGCGGAACTACAGATGTAACTACGCCTACATCTCAGTGTTATAATTTCTGTTTTTCATTGATAATAAACAATATAATGACTTATTTTTAATAGGTACAATAAAAAATCTTTCACCCTTACAGATAATTTAGATTCGAGGATTCCTATGTTTACAAGAGTCCAGCAGACACTATCATAAATTAACGTTAGCAAACTCGAAAATCGGCACAACACGATCACTTTAGTCTAAAGAAAATCCCAAGCCCCAAGATATGTAACCCTAAGCCCTATTACAACAAGAGTGGAAATGAGAAAATCTCAAAACAATCTCTTTCTAATTGGTAGTCTATTATTAATCTATTTTAATTTTTATTATTTTTCTTTACATGCCTATCACTAGTTTCTATACACTATTTTTAGCATGTAGTGATAAGCGTATCGTCAAGTTCATTATCTCTCCTATGTATAACTAATGTCCAGCTCGTCTTCGTTACTAATTTCTATTATGTACATGAATTCAATGTCCATAATCACATGGCCCATGGGCGTTAATTCCTCCGCCCCCCTCCCCCCTATCCAAATAATCCTATATTTCAATTTTTCAATTCTAATTTGCGTACAACATTGTTATATTTCACCCTTAATGTATTCTAAAAGTATTAATACCACCCTTTGTAAGTCATCCATGCTTCAAATCTGAACTCTAATAGTTTCCTTTATATGATTCAAAAGATTTTTTCCTGTCAATCAGCTGCATATCTGACCCAAATATTCTAAATCTGCTATACATACTTTCAAACAACTACCTCCACATTGTAGACGATAACAAATAAAATCCAGTTGAAACTTAAGCATTACCTCTAATCCATACTTCATTGTACACAAATTGACAATAATAGACCCTAAAGAACATTGGGACATGTATCCAACTAATTCTTTGTTTACATTTTATAACCATTATGACTTATATAAGTCTTTAGGTGAATTAGAAATTATAGAAAAGTAACCATAATACTTTTTCATAATTCTTCGCATAAAGGATAATGCCAAATAGAGAGAGATGTTAACATAAATAATATAATATAAAATAGTGCAGAGTAAAATAATTTTATGTACACATTTTATGAAATACTAATAATAATATTACAATATTCTGCATGACACAGTTCACCAAATAATAGTATATCAGCATAATCAGAAATGAATACCATACCCAACTATAATACCTCTAAAAGAATATACTAACCATATACCCTATTACTTTGCCCCTAGCTGGATAAGTAAATCACCAAAACGTATTAGTATAATATATCTATATATATTTATATAATAAGATATATAATATATATAATATCAAATATATAAATAATATATACGAAATGTACTATATAAACTATTTCAAAAGTGATCAGCTTGGGTAACTAGAATTCGGACGATAAATGAAATGGATTAGAACGATTTGACTCGTAATGTAACTGTATGGGTCCTAATCTAATATGAGTAAAGCAAACATAAATGATAGAGATGCTTGTTAGAATTATTTATATCCCCCTAATAGTTTAAGAAGCTTTTATAAAGCTATCTCATAACTATTTATCATGATTATCATTTGAACTTTATTTTTACTTTAATTAACAAAGCTATCATCAATCTTGCTCGACTTCGCAGGAAGAGCAAAAGTCTTAGCTAGAAAAAGAAAATACCAGTGTTAAATGCAATAGAGGCACATAAGTAATGGCAGAATACCAGACCCTTAATTAGGAAAAAAAGCACAAAAGAACCTCATTAATTATCATAGACCATTTTTCAAACTGCAGTTTTTTATGAACTTTCAAAGCTCCTCCACACCTAATATCGTAACATAAGAAAAGAAGTATAAATTTAAAAGTAAAAGAGGAATAAAAGTATAAGAAAAGAGATATAAACACGATTATTGTGCAATAAAATAATAATAAATTACCTAAAGATAGTATACTACCCTAAATGTTTAAATAATTAAAACCCAATTGTGAAACACATGTGATACAAAAACAGAAATTATAAACCCCTATCAGATAACTCATGATGTCCCTTATCAGAAAAAGATCGTTTATCAATAATATTAATATACGAAATATATAATAGCTACCCCCTAATATACGAGTATAGTATACTCAGAATAGCTACTCAATCGGAATACAAGGAGATAGTCATAGAAATAGGTACTCAGATATACTAACTATCCTAGCATATTGGGAAAATAATGAGAAGATTTTGCGCGACCTCATATGTAAGTACCGATATAGTACCAATACTAAAATATAGAAGACATAATTAATAGTATAATTATATATTATTAATATTTTATTATGAACGAAAGCACTTTTGTAGGCATACATGATAGGCAAATGACGTGATTTTTTCGTCCTAATGAACACTGCAGTCCACGTATTTGGAAGCTATCAGGTCTTGTTAGAAGTGCTGGAAAATTTCACACCACAGCACGCATATAGCAGACACTGCGACATTAATGACGCATTGCATTCCAAGTGCATCACACACAACAAGTTCGGTAGTTCAGGCAGTAGAACTCACAGCGGACAAGCTTTTTCTTCAGTCCCTTGATCTGCTTGCAAAGTATCAGTCCATAACAGCAGAAAGGTTTTTCTCCAGGTCCTGGTTAACTACCTTGAATGACATCCATCTTTTTTAAAGGGTTAGAAATAAAGACAATTAAGCAGAGACCATCGATCTCTGCCAGAAAAGCAATATCTGTAAATTGCTGCAAAAAATTAATTATAAAAGAAAACAAAGGAACAATGGCCGTGAGCATATTATGGTCTGGAGTTCATTCTTCATAATAACTACTTATTTTTTCTCTATTTTTTTTTACACAATCCCAGTAACTTTAATATGTAAGAGATAATAAATTTAACTGTAAAATTGACGTTGTGCAACCAAATAATCTTTATTAAAGATTCAAATGTAAATAAATCCAAAAATCAAAATTGAAATTCAAATAAAATTAAATTCTAATTAAATTGCCTGTTAGTCTCTAAAAAAAAAGAACATTAATAATTGGCGCCAAATATCACTTCTCATTATTCGTAAGCAAAACGCTCTCATTATTAAGTCTCGTATAAACATGAAGGTAAGACTCACTAGATTTGAAAAACTTAGACCACATGACAAATATTTGAGAATGCTTAACCCTTAAACTTCCATGCTAAGTTTATGTTGTCAATGAAATAATGAGATTGCGCAAGTAGAAAAATAGACGATGATATTAATATTTATTTGAATACTTTGGTGAATATCATTTTACATTTTTGTTTCAAAAAGAGAGGCATTGGGTATTAGAAGTAAAAAATACATAATTAGTATCCAATAGATAAGAAAAGAAAGAGTAATTAAATTATATAATTAAGAACAAGTTATGAAGTGAACAAAATAAACGGTAAGACTATTTGAGGCGCGATCTATCACACATCTGATATCTCTAATGAGACAGAGACATGGCGTACGACCACCAAGAGAGGATGATTATACTTAACCAGCCATAGATATATGTTTTGTGTAAAGTTAGCCTAATGCGTGGGAAAGACTATGAAAGAACAAAGAAAAATGAAAGAATATAGAGGAAGGAGATTAAGTGAACGGCTTATATTTAAAATAAGATGGCAATGCAGCCACTAGTTGATGAGTCAGAGTGGGAACAGCATGTGAGATGAGATTGCAAGAGCATAGAGAGTAGCTCTTGAGAGAGATGGAGTAAGGAGAGAGACGGGAACAAGACCAAGAGGAAGACCTAGGAAGAATGGGATGAGCTTCCGGCTGCGATAGACTCATTGAGAAGACAATAGAATGCTACGTCAATGCGGAGCAAGAGATGGAGTCCCTGCAGATAGCAGGAAGATGAAGAAGATAAAAGAACGCTTACCGCTGGACAGCGGCCCCTGACCGCTTCCTTGGAGCGATAATAACGTAACCAGGAGAAAATAAAATGTAGTAAAACCTAAGAAATAGAAGGTAGGAAATGTTCATCAGAATCGGAGAGTTAATATTAGAAATCCTAAAGAAAATACTCTAGCAAGCCTAAACTAATAACGATCACAATTTAAATTTAACACCCTATTAATCTTCTACAAGTTTAACAATAAAAATAAAAAAAAAAATTTCTAATTAGGTTATAAAAAAAATTCGTGTAATTTGAATGCAGCTATGAGTTAATGCCTTAAACCTACTTGTTTGAAGATCGGAAGGAACTACGAAAAAGAGTTGGAGGTGAAAAAACCGTTTTCAAAGAAAAAGAGTTTAAGATAATTTTTAAGAGTGATACATGCTTATGTGGTAGGATAAAAATGCATATTTAATTCATCATTTAAAATAATATATTTGCAAGTCCTGATGTAATATATAGTAGAATTCTATGGGAAGGAGGTTGTATCATTTCATATGATTTGCACTTATTTTAAAGTACCTGTTGTTACTGACTGCAGGAACAATGATGTAAGTCTATACAAAAAGCTCAGCAAGAAGTTGACTACAATTCAAGCGTATAGCAGTTAGTTTGACAAAATCATTAAGTAAATGTTTATAGATGATAAATCTCT
>JABUQX010076788.1:7500-13244 GCA_015478945.1 Trachelipus rathkii | reverse complement strand
AGAGGAGAGGAACTTTAAGATGAAAGTGTTGAAGCGAAGACTAAGCGTGTTCAAAAATTGATTAGGACGATCCTGAATGTGCTGTTAGCGTTTCCCTACTCAGTGTTCAAGATTGTTAAAAAAAAATTATATGAGTAAATATATACATTATCAGTTGATCACACTTACTTCTAACCTCGATCAATAAAAGTTAAGAGGACCGGGCACTCAGTTATTTTGAGATAAAAAAAAAAAAATTAAACACTAGCTGATTGGCATAATAATGTACTAAAACAATTAAAAATAAATAATAAAAAACAAAACACTGATGTTAAATAATGAACAAACAACTTGAGAAAAAATTAAAGCAAATCCTGACACCCCCCCCCCCCAAGGAAAAAACAATCACAAATAATATATATATATATATATTATAATATATATATATATTAGATTATATATATAGTATATATATTATATAATAATAAAATAATATATATAATTATATAATATACATACATACATAATACTATAATACTATAATATATAAATATATATATAGATTAATATATATAATATCATACTAATATACGATATATAACTACGTACTTATAAATAGCGATATATTATATAATACATAATATCAAGTCATATATATATATCTATACCCTTATATATACAATATATCATAATACTATATATATATTATACAGTATATATACTACTATATATATATTACTCATACTATATATATATAATCATATATATATATATTTTATATATATATATATAATATATATATATATATATTATATAAATATATATTATATATTTATTATGTTATAATTTTAATTTATATATATCATATATATATTATATATATACTATTATATAAATATTAAAGTGATAACTCCATTACTAACTTGAATTAACAAACTCCTTTATTATTCTTTCGAGTTGTAGCACTTACAAAAAAACAAAAGACATCACATAACACTGTCCCCCGCCACCCCTTAAACCACCCAATTTTCCGAGTAAAAATATTAGACAAAATAAGATTTTTCATGCTCTATTTTTCCTCCGAAAAGTTGATGGTTTTTGTTTTTGTTTCTTTTTTTTAAGAATGAAAATAACAAATAAAAGTACTATCTTAAAATGTTATATATGTACGAAGCAGAACACTGGGAAATAATATCATATATTATAATATATATATATATTATATATATATATATATATATATATTATTTATATATATATATATATATATTATATATATATATATATATTATATAATATATATTTTTGTACCATAGATATTTTTAGTATATTTATAAATATATATATATATATATATATATATATATATATATATATATATATATATATATATATATATACTTATATATATATATATATTAATATATATAATATAAATATATATATATATATATTTATATATATATATATATATATATCTAAGCAAAATAAACCATAATAGATAACTCTCACTAATATTATAATATAAATAATTATACGACATACAACCCATCATATAAATTATTATATAACCCAAAATTATACATCCATTAACCACCCCAATGGATATATATATGGAAATATAACCTACTATTCTATAATATATCCAAAATATAATATCAATATTAATCTGTCTTTTCTTTATTACAATTGATGAACAGTATATTCATACTGAAGATTGCCTGAACACACACATCACCAACCCACTTCCTTCTTATTACTACAAATACTAACTACTACTAGCTACTAACTACTACTACTACTTACTACTGACATCACTCATACCTTCAGCCTACCTACTTACTACTTGACTCTACTACCTACTACATACTAACTACTACGACACTACTACTACTAATAATAATGAATAACTAATAATAATGAATAATAATAATAATAATCAATATACATACATTAATTCCAAGAACTAATAATAATCAATAATAATAAGGATAGTTAATAATAGGCAAACCCACAAACCACGGTAACGACAAGACACAATAAAAAAGAGCCCAATAACACATCGATCGACCTCTGCATCTCTCCTTTTAACCACTCATATAATCTACTACTATACTATAATATATATATATTTATATATATATATATATATAATACTATATATACTATAATCTAAATATATTATAGTATATATATCAGTATATATATATAATACGAATAAATCAATATATATATAATACTATACGACTATATAATATTTAAAATTATATATATATATATATATATATATAATAATATAGTAACTATTAGCTATATATTATATATGATATAATACATACATATATATACTAATATATACGTTATTATATACTTAATATCTCAATAATAGTGACATCATATATTAATAATATATATAAGATATATATATAGTTATATATATACATAATAATATATATTATATATATATATATAATAGACTATATATCAATATATATGATATAGTATATATATATACTGTATAATATATGAGATATATACTTATAATATATATATATATATAGCTATAACTATATATACCACAAAGAAACAATAAGTACGGTATATAATAACTCAAAACCGGATAGCTATTATAATATTACGCACTATTCTATATATATAGTAATACCTGAACTACACAACGCTAGTATATAACTAACACAGCAGGATATATATATAATATACTCAAAGCATATTATATATATATAGATATAACTATATAAGTTATAATATAATATATATATATATATAATATATATATTGATAAAATATAATATATATATGTGTAATATAATATTATATATATAATATATTATAGTATAAAATATATATATAATATAACATATAATATATACTAATACTTAGAATACATATAACCAAGAGAGAATATACTATCACTAATATATACTACTATATATATAATATATCATATATATTATATATATATAATGTAGAAACGAATGATATATATATATATACTATATTAATTATATCATATATATATTTATATATATATATAATATAATATATAATAAGAATATTATATAATATATATATCCTATCAGTATATCAAACTTATATATACATACATACAGACGACGATAACTCTCCTCTCTACACGTTCACTCACCTTCTCTCCCTTCTGTAAGGACCGCTCGACTGATAATCCTCCTTCTCTCTCTCTCTCTCATCTCTCTCTCTCTCTCTCTATACTCTCTCTCTCTCTCTCTCTCGTCGTCTTACTCTCTCTCAAATCAGTGGTTTAATGGATCTTTATCCCTTCACTCTATTACAGGCTCGACCGAGTCTAGCTTTTTCGTTGACAGTCTGATTTCTGAGTAGACTAATCTTGGAAGGAGGGATTCTGACGGCGTCAAGAGGAGAGAAAGTAAAGAGGCGGAAGAGAGAGAAAGAGGGCAAGAGAGAGTGGGAGATAGATAGACTAGGGGGAGGCCGATAACAAAATTCAGAAAAAGAATATAACGATCAAAAGTGTTTATTTTGGATATATATGATGGCAGAGTTTAATAAAATTTTAAAATGTAACTTTAATATTAACAAACAGACAGAGTTATACTATACTATTACATAATATAAAATACCGCAATATATATTATATACTATATATATATCGTAATAGTTATATACTAATATATATATAATACTATCTATATATTATAAGTATATATAATAATCTTATATATAATATATATACTATAATATATATATACATATATATTATATATATATATATATATATATGTATATATTATATATATATACTATTATAATAGTATATATATATATTATATATATATATATATATCCCTATATTATATAATATAATATACATATATATAATATATATATATGTATATATATGATATATTATATATATATTATATATATATCATACTATATATTCAATATATATTAATCAGCTATAGCAAGCTTGTTAACTGGCTGGGCAAAAACCTGATCACAGCAGTTTGCCAATGGATACAAATATACTTCCCCGGCACCTCTAAGCTTTATAGATATATATATAATATTATATATTTTTTTAATATTTATATTATATAATATATTTATATATATATAGTATACCGTATATATAATACCTATAATATTATTATATATACAAGCCAGCCTAATATATAATCATATTATATTATATAACTATATCACTATATAATAAATATATATATATATAATATATATATATACGTATATATATATATTTATATGATTATATATATATTATGGATTATATTATATATATATATATATATATATATATATATATATAATATATATATATATATATATAGATACTGTATATATATATATATATATATTATTATATATAATATATATATATATACTGATACTATCTATAATATATATATATCTATATTATATATATACTATATATATATATATATATATATATTATATACTGTATATAATATATAAATATATATACTATTATATATTATATATATATTATTATAATAATATATATATACTATATAATATATATATTATTTATATAATAAAGAACTTAAAAGGAGAAGTTAAGTGAAGAATGGTATATGGAAAAGTATGTGAGAGCATTTTCAAATATATCAGTTGAATGTGAACAAGATGAAAGTGAACAAATTTGGACGCAAATGAAGGGAAGTATGTGGATGATCTAAACTAGGAAGTAAGAATGTAAATAGTGAGTGGTGGAATGAAGAGGTGATGCAAGAGGTTGAAAGTGTTAAAATCCAAAGATGAGGTATCAAAAGAAATGTGTATGTAAAAATATATAAGAAGGAAAAACAGAAGACTAAAAGTTGTATACGTAGGAGGAAAAATGAGGTAAATGAACAGTTTAGAAGGAGGATGAATGGGGACTTACAAAGAAATTGGAAGCTCTTCTGGAAGGAAGTGCGAAAGGTTAAGAAAGAGAATAAGGGGAATTTTCATTGAATAATGAATAGAGATGGTGCTTTCGTAACTGATGAAATGGATGTGAGGAGAGTGTGGAGGGAACAATTCGTAAATCTGCATTACATTAGAAAAGTTGAAAGGTGACAGTGAATGTGTGTGGGTTTGATGGTGTATGAAGAAATCTACCTTTTATTGAAGATATAATTAGTAGAGAGGAGATGATATATAGAGTGAGAAAGTTGAAGAACGGTATATCCGCATGTATAGATGGAATTACTGGTAAAATTGTCAAGAATTATGGAGGGTATAGTTCCGAAGGATTGGAGGAGAGCAGTAATAATACCCTTATGTAAGGGTAGGGGAGATAAGGGGAAATTTAGGATGTCTAAAGGAATTAGTTTCTTGAGTGTAGTAGGGAAGATATATGCTGGTATTTTGGTTGTAAGAGTGCGTCGAGTGATTGAGTGACAGATTGGCGAAGAACAATGTGAATTTTGAAATGATACATGTATCACATCTTGCAGGATGTGTAGATTAAACCTTCACATTGAAAAAATGAGTGAGAAAGTGAGAGAGAAGAAGAAATTATTTTTAGATTTAGGCATATGACAGGATTAATAGGGAAGCTCTGTGGCAAGTGTCAGTGATATATGGTGTTGGTGGTAGGCTTTTGAATGGAATCCAAAGTATGTATGCTGGGAGAGAAGAGTGTGTAAGAATAAATGCAGGTGAAAGTGAATGGTTTGATATTAATAGTAGAGTAAGACAAGAATTTATTATGTCTCCTTGGC
>JABUQX010076788.1:0-2500 GCA_015478945.1 Trachelipus rathkii | reverse complement strand
TAGGGCTTAATAAAATTTTGCTCAGGAATTGGGAATCATTGTTGATGTTGAAAGTCAAAGCATTAAACGACTGATCAACTGTAAACCACCCTTTAAATTTAACCAAAAAAATAAATTAACAAAAACCATCAACAAACTATAAAAAATCAGGACAATACGAATAATATTTCTGAAAAAGCACTTAAATTTTTATTTAAAACTTCAAATGCAAAAGACTTTGATAAAGAGGAAAAAGGCCTACGCGGCATTATTAACAACCACACATAAAATCTACAAGCAACACAAAAATAACAGTTAAACTATACAACAAAACAAGAAAACTTTCTTCCTGCCTTTCTCTACTAGGATACCCTTTCAGTTAATCACATTTACCATGTCATGTACCAATTCGCATGTCCCGAGTTGCACATGGTAGACGTTATATTGGTTTACACGACTAATGACTTGAATTTTTAGGGGACAAGGCCCCTGCAGTAGAAACCTAAAATATAATGAACATTATATTTATTGTATACTGATTTTATTTTGTGATACTCACCAGTCATGCAAAATTTTGCATCTCATGCGAAGCTGAAAAATTGAAAATATCTTTAGGGTTAAATGTTAGTTAAAATATGTAAATTGCGTGTTTTTGATATTATTTGATTGATATTTGATTCGATTGTACTACATTCTAATGGTGTTATTTTAAGATTTGCAATCTAATGTGTAATTTTAATTTTTCTCTCTCATATTATATAATTCACTCAAATGTTAGAATCGAAAACACTGAAGATGTCCGAAGTTTACGGACGAACCCGTTCAGAAACTAATAAATTTAAATATGCCATTATTTCTATGGCAAACACTTCGGTGGATAGTCATTACACACGAGAAGGCTAGAATAGCAAAATCAGAAGAATAACTTGTGAAAATATTATTATTTTCTAAGAAAGTTAATAAATCCAGAGATAAAACAACTTTTTATTCATATATAAACTCGAGACAAGGTTAAAATAGCAGATTCTCTCAAACAGCGATTGTCTCTTACGTAATGACTATTTTTAGCAGTTATTAATTTAATAAAAATACAAACCTCTCAATCTGAATTATATAATATATTGCATGAATTTTACATCAGCCTTCACCTACAATTACCTACTTATCACCCATTTCATTACGTTCAGATTCCCCTGCATACATATTACATTTACCTTCCGAGGAATAACTGTTAATAAATTCTTTACTAGTATCATTATATACGTTATCATGATTAATCAATTCAATAAATCAATATATCAAATCCTATCTTAGTTAACATTCAATAAATAATAATAACCTAAATTCATACTAATGCAAAATAAAATAACATACCTACACATCTATATCATCACTCGAATATCACTAATCCATCTCTCTCATAATACCAATAACCATATCATACGACGCAAAGAACTATAAGTACAACACTATAGTACCATTATTCCACCTATCAAAATAATAATAATAATTCATTACTAAATTATCTTAAGATCATTGTAAAATATTATGAATATCAAAATTCATAATATAAATTAATAAACTAAAATAATAATTTATAATTATAATACTAATATGTACAATGTTATATCTAACTTCCCCATAAGATATATCAATAAAATAATGAATAATCCACACTATATTCGTAATAAATAAATTGCACTTGTTAGTATTAAACAGTTTTAATAGAAATAGATACCATATGATATCAGTATCATTAGTAAAACAAGTACAATACTAGTAATCTCTATGTTAATACAAATTATTTCAATTTATGCACTTTCTATTGTAAATTGACATTCTCATGGGGTCAAATTAAACTCAGCTTCTAACTAATAATTAATAATAGCTACTACTACTACTTATTAATAAGTAGATAATAATAATATAGTAGAATAATAGAATATAAAAATTGAAAAGGAATATCTAATATATTATTTAGATATTAATAATCAAATAATAGTATAATAATAGTATTATATATATCAACGAACTATGTAGCATCAATATAATTATAAATTTTATTTAGTTGTTTTAAATAAAGTAATATTAAAGTATAATAATATGGTGTACATAGATAATAATATACATGAACTTAATAAATCAAAAGATTATCTCACACAGGGAGGTAAAATCAGTTAACCTATTATAAAAGATTTAAAAATAGTAGTAATATAATTAAATACTAAATGATAGTAACAAAACATTAACTGGCAATTAAGACAAGGAAAACTGTATTTTTATGGTTAATAATATCTCAATAATAAAAGGATAATATATAATAATATATATAAATAATAGATATAAAAAATAATAATAATTATATATAATTAATAATTATATATATATTGAATGAACTAATTAATAATAATTAATTATATTAAATAATAGAAAATTAATAAAATATATGAAATAATAATAAAATAATCAATAATAAAATAATAATGACATAAATAGAATAATAATGATAATAATTAATCAA
>JABUQX010076787.1:32500-36461 GCA_015478945.1 Trachelipus rathkii | reverse complement strand
TGATTGCTATTTTCAACTCGTTTGTTTCAAAGGTCTGTAATAACGTCTTTGAAGGAATTCCATGCATATAGTTCATCATGGTTTAATTCTTTCAAAAGTACGTTGTAGCTGGCGAATCTGCGGTCTGACGAAAACGCCCTCTTTTTAGCATTACTTAAGCCACGAAAACGTCAAGATAAATATTTAAATCCATCTCCTTCCATATCTTGGCCTTCACAAAATTCTTCATCAATCCTAAGTTTAATAGGTAATGGTGGTAAAATAACTCTCTTAGGATCTACAAGGGGCTTATACTTAACATTCTCTTTGCCCTGGGTAAATGTATTTCTTTCTCTCCATGTTTTTCGTACGTAATGTTGCTTAGTATCCCGGCTGTCCCATAAACACAAAAACCATCACTGTTTGGTGAATCCCCCTCCTGTAGACCAAGAAGGAGTCCAAGAACTTTCATTAGATCACAAACAGATAAGCCATGTGTGGTGATAATATTTAATAGCCTTCAATATTTCGGACATACTTTCATAGGTTTCCTTCATTCTAACAGCATGCGCAACCGGTATTAAGGGAAACTTGTTTGAGTTATGCAATAAGACGGCTTTTAGGCTAGTTTTTGAAGCGTCTATGAATAAGCACCATTCACCATCTAAATACGGAATACCAGGCTCACGCATAAGTCCATTAACATTGGAACATGAACATATTAAGTTACTCTTTGTAAAATATTTCTCTAAATTCCTGTTTCTATTTCTATATATACTAATATTAACCTTTTGATCTAACAAATTCCACTTCTGCAGGCGCGAACCTAAGATTTCAGCTTGCTGTTTTGACAAATACAGGTCTCGTACTAAATCATTTAGTTCCGCTTGCGTAATCATGTGTGGTGTTGCATTTGATTCGTCTGGGATATATGGCATATCTGCAGCACCTGATGCTCCAGCATTAGAGTTCAAACAAATCTTCATCTGAATCAGGAACCTCTTTCCAAGAAGCTGGTGCTATAGAAATCGGTAGGTTCTCATCATTATTGGGGACTGGTCTCCTGGCTGAGTTAATTGTCGGATAGGCAATATTTGCTTTAGTTTTTGAATTGAAGCCACATACATTTGTTAAGCAATAGAAGCAATCCTGTATATGATTCCTTTGCTCCATCCAATACATCGCACTCCAAAGGGCAAATGCGCCTTTTTAACCAGTGGGTTAATTTAACATAACATCTAATGTACATGTTATGTGTGGGGTCTATGGCTTATCCTGGTCACAACGCACACTTAAAAAAATGTTTATAAGCCGTTTTAAACAAATTGAGTGATTAGTTTCCGTTGACTTTTCGTAGTATATTCTCCACTTACGTAGCAAAAGACATTCGAAGAATTTATACAAACACGTTTGTATACTTTTTTAAATATATATCTGAACAAACTAAATTAACATTAATGCGCTGTAAATATATATATATATATATATATATATATATATATATATATAATATATATATATATATATATATATATATATATATATATATATATATATATATATATATATATATATATTAAAAAAGATTAACAACACACACACACAATTTCACACTGAAAACAACCTGTAACTGCGAGCATACCTGCTGTGTTCCTCAGCGAGAACATTATTATATATTTTCACGATTTTTCGTGTTCAAGCATGACTCAGTAATGACTCATAACAGACAATTGCGACGTGATACGTCATTTTCGACTACATCATCGCATTCAGGACAACCATACCTACATAGAACACCTATTCCCGTTTTAGTTCCAAAATCATTATTGACCAGTGTTATTACTTATTATTAATTATTAACACAAAATATCAAATATATTTTTAATAAAGTTAGTCTAGCTTTCGCGGTCATACTCGAACCCACATCTTCAGGACTAAAAATTATAAGGTTGGTAGGAGACTGAATTTGGCTACTTTTTCTATTGATCCGGCTACTTGATCTACTTTGAAGAAATTTTTGGTAATGAGGTATTGAAGGGTATGAAATATTTGAAGTTACGTTAAATCATTTTTAGTATACTGGTCAGGGAGGAGGAATTTTTTAAGTACATATTTGTTACTTCTTCAATGTGATATTCTCCTTTTTGTAGGTTAAAATTATTGCTGTTTTTAATGATAAATGATTCTATAAATTTTCTGTTTTCTGTATCCTGTATCTGTTTTGTGATGGATGATGTGTTAGTGTTAATTATATGGTTGGAAGTTTGACGATGTTTTACTAGTGATGAAGATTGTTTATCGTATTTTAAATAGTTTTTATGTTGATATAGTCTAATGTTGTAGTTATTTGTTTCACCTATGTATTTTTTTGGGGCAATTGTTAAAGTTTATTGTATAAATAAATACCTGATTCTTAATTTAGGTTATTGTTATTAGGTTTCAGTGTATGTTTTAAGATTATGTAGTTTGATTTTACGATTTGTATGTTGTTGGGTATGAATTTACGGATGAAGTTTTTCTGTATATTCGGGATGGGTAATATGTTAGATAGTGTACTGTTAGTAGTTATGTGTAAGAATTAGTTTTTTGCTTTACGTAAGGCTTTATTAATGATGACTTGAGGGTAATCTATTTTTTTATAAATATATTTGTTATTGTTTTGATTTCAGAAATTAAGTTTTGAGGACTGCAAAGTCTGTAAGCACGGAGGAACAAATTGCTTAATACGGCAGTTTTTGTAGAGGGATCGTGAGAAGAATACCAATGGATATAAGAGGGGTTAGCTGTAGGTTTTCGATAAATATTGAAAGAAGGAAATTGTTCATTGTTCCAGGTAATTAGTAAGTCTAGAAAGTGTATTTTGTTTTCGGTGGCTATTTCTATTGTAAATTTAATGTCAGGATGTATGTTATTAATAAAATTTAAAACTGTGTTTATGTTAATATCCTTTGGAATGAGTGCAAAAATATCATCGACGTAGCGGAACCAAACTATTGATTGAAATTTAGAAAAGATTTGATAAACTTCTAGTAACTCCATGAATATATTACTGAATACGGGGGAGAGTAAAGAACCCATGCATAATCCTGAAATTTGTTTAAAGTATTTATTTTGAAAATTGAAGTAAGATTGATCTAGGGTGAGGTTGATTAATTATTTGATAATATTAAAGGAATGTTGAAAATTGAAATTACTATTGGATAGGTGATGCTCAATTAAATTAACAAGGTTAAGTTTACGTGAACTTTTGTGAATAATGAAATTACATCAAAACTAACAACGTTGAAGTCTGAAATTTTTTTGTTATGGACAGATTGGATGAAATGATCGGAATTTTTAATATGTGATGTTGAAATATTACCTGTGAGTGGTTTTAATTGGGAAGCAAGCCATTTTGATAAATTTTGAGTGATACAGTTTATATAACTTTTAGTCCTGAAGATGCGGGTTCACGTGTGACCATGAAAGCTAGGCTAACTTTATTAAAAATATAATTGATATTGTGTGTTAATAATTTATAATTAATAATTTGTGTTCAATAAATCAATCAATCTCATCTATTTACTACCTCAAGGGTGCAATAAATTATATATATATATATATATATATATATATATATATATATATATATATATATATATATATATATATATATATATATATATATATATATATATATATATATATATATATATATATATATATATATATATAGTGTTTCACATGTATAATATTCAAATTTCTGATTAAGGTAAAGGGTTTAAACGCTGTCAAAAGTTTCATTAAACTTATTCACAAATATCATTGTCATAAATACCGACCTTGTAAAAATCTTTTTATATTGATGAAAAAGAAATGAAGAGAAGAATTTGTATGAAGATGATGTTAGAAACAACTCTTGAATAGCTGGAGATCGGATGGAAAAGATCTGCAAAAAAACGTCTTTGCAGAAGTTCAACCTAGCAGATTTGTAGAATCTGTC
>JABUQX010076787.1:12500-17500 GCA_015478945.1 Trachelipus rathkii | reverse complement strand
AAATATTACCATGTTAATGTAAAATTAACATTGATATGCTAGAGATATGCTTGAAAAAGTTTGAATAGGTTACGTTTTCTACGAAGTGTTAGGTACTTTACTGTTGTTAAGTGAGGAAGTTTGTTAATGTTAGTAGTTTATTCGTCCGCATGGTGTGTTAGGTTTGTCGTTGTACATTATATTCTTAGTTCAGGTTATGTTATGTTAGCTTTATAATGTAAAAACTTTGTTACGTTAGCAAATATTCGATGGTTAGTATATAAAGAAATTATTTTTGTTTTATGTTTTGTCCGAAATGATACTCGAAATATGACATGAATCAATAGATCAATAGATCAAAAGGTCATGGTGGGAGGGGTGGGGAGGGGTTGATGGTTTGATTTACTGATTTACTGATTTAAAATATATGAAAAAAAAGCACATTTATCCGCACCATAAAAATGGTAAGGATATATATATATATATAATATTATATATAAATATATAATATTATATATATTATAATAATAATATATAATATATATATATATATATATATATATTTTATATATATATATATATATATTATATAAGTATATATATATATATATAGCGCTCATCGACCTGCAAAAGGGCATTTGATTCGGTGCCAAGGAAAAAGCTGTGGAGAGCTATGAAGAGGAATTATGGAGTGAGGGGGTAGATTAAAGAAGGCAAATAGAAAGTATGTATGAGAAATGCAGTGTTGTAATGTTAGAACTGAGTGCGAAGAACGATAGATGGTTTGAGCGTGAAAAAACAGGAGTGAAGCAGTGAAGTTTTATTCGTCACTGCATGTTTATATTATATTTGGGAACGTGGATGATAAAGGAAAGGAGGGAGAACTGGCAGAATTTGAAAAGGGGACATAATGTCATATGCGGACGATCTGGCATGTTGGAGCGAGAGAAAGAGGAGACGATTCGGAGAGGTGGTGGAGTGTTATTTGCGGAGGAAGTTGCAGGAAGCAGGATGAGGCATGAACGTAAAAGACAGAAATATTAACAATAAACCGGAGAAAGGAGGAAGCGGGGTTGTGGGATGGTGGTGAGAGGAGAGAGTGAAGGCTGTAAACACCAGCAATTATCTCTGAGGATGTGTTTAACAGAAGGGGAGGAAGGGGAGGAGAGATTACTCGAAGAATGGAAAAGTATTGGATTAGTTATGAAAGCCGGTATGCCCCATGATGGAAAGATAAAAAACATCCGGAATAGAGATTAAAAAGAGCTGATTTTTAACAGTATACTGACTTCGATGCTGCTGTACGGAGCGGAACCATGGACAACAACGAGAAGAGAGGAGAGTAGAATACAAGCGGCGGAAGATGCAGGGGTATTAAAACAGAAACAAACATCACATCTGAAACGAAAAGTCCATAGGAGAGGACAGGAATAAGGAATGAAGTAATATAGAGACACGAACATAGGGGTGAGAAGATGCATACATGAAGATGGATGTGGGCGACGAATTGGATGTCGGACATCAACATGAAACAGAGAGATGGAGCAGGAAGAGATGAGGGAAAAGAAGATGGAAATGGACACCAGAGGGCAGAGACCAAGGGGAAGAACCGAAGGAAGAGTGGACGGGAAGTCGCTTAAGGAGTCTCATGGAAAGATTCCAGCTACCAAAAAATGAGAGTTGCTAAAAAGAAGGAAAGGAATAGTGCAGAGAGGGCATGTCTGGAAGAAAGACGCTTTTGCGCCGGCTGACAGAATGAAGAGATCCTTCCTGGGAGGAAAAGAAAAAGAAATAAAATATATATATACTATATATATATATAGTTATAATATATATATATATAATATTATATATATTATATTATATATATATATATATATATATATATATATATATATATATATAATATATATATATATATATATATTATATCATATATATATATATATATAAATATATATATATATATTATATATATATATATATGATATTAAATATATATATATAATATATATATATATATATATATACTATATAATAAATATATACTATATATATGTATTTTTTATATTATATATATATATATATATACATATAGTATTATTATATATAATTATATATAATATATATAATATATATATATTATTGTTTGTTCTAGTGTTTGGTGAGTGAAAGAGTCTTCAGAATTTGCTGCTTATATAGCTAAAGCAATATCCTGTTCAAAATCCACTATAAAATTCATCTGTTCTGTTTATATATCTCCAAACTCAACTGGCTATCCTAAATTCTATGACTACTTAAGCTTCAAATTGGAGCTCATTGTCTCTTCTTTACCTTTCAAAGAAATCATCTAACTTGGTTATTTCAACGTTCACCACCGACAATGACTTTCCTTTGACTCTCAAGATACAACTGGTGAATTTGCCTGCCACTTCTCTATTCAGAATGACATCGAGAAATTCGTGCAGTTCCCTACTCGTATTCCTGATCTTCTTGGAAATGAACCCAACATTCTAGAACTTTTTTTCTTAACTTATAATTCTTATTCTATTAAACCCTGTCCTTTTCTCCACAAAGAATTGTTGGTCCCAAAATAACATTTGAAAATATTTCTAAATACATTGAAAACTTTTTAAAATAATTTAACTAAAAATAAAAATAAGAAATATAAAACATAATAATCTACGGAAAAAGGTTTTTAAGTTGAGAAAGAAAACGGAACCTTATTCACTTTTATTCTAAACTTTAAAAAAAAATTATGACGAATCTTTGAAGTTTGATTTACAAGAATAATAAAAAATAATAATAAAAGCAGATTAAGAGTATACATACTCCTCTGTCTCAAAAGAAAGTTTACTGAATATCCCATGAACGACTGAGTAATGTAGCTCCTCCGTGACGTATACGAGTGGGTAGCTATTTACCTAGGCTACATATCCATACACACCAGTTTTAACCAGATTTATAAAGTAAGTCTTGCACTACATCTGTTTATGAATGGGCGTGTGTTCTAACCTCATTACGTTTTTGCACTAACATCTTTTTGGTGTATGGCGTGTTTTCATCCTCGTTACGTTTTGCGATGCAGGTAAAATATTGAACAGCGGTACGCTTATCAAAAAATTCGCTTGTAGAACAACAGCTTAATAAGTCTGTCGCAGCTGAGACATTTAGCTTCTTTAAAACGAAGATTTATGGGAAACGGCCACTCTATAGAGAGCTTGGATTTATTAGGGCACAAAGCTTTCAAAGAGGGTCCGAGAAAATGTGAAGACGTCCATCGTTTGCAAAGACCCAATCTCGTCAACAAAAAACGATGGGAAATGTCGGCGGCAGTTGAAAGCAAGCTGTGATGGAGAGAAACCACCGGTTCAGTGTTCAGGAGTATTGCAGAGAAACTGTTGGATAAACAATGCAGTTCATAGAATTTTAACGAGCCATTTGCACATGCGAAAAAATTTGTGCAAAACTAGTGTCGAAAGACTTGTCTGTGGAGGAGAAAGCGAACAGGGTCAAAATTTGTGTCAAAATTTACTTGAAAAACTCGAAATGGAGCACAATTTTAGGATAAAGTTATAACAGGCGATGAAATCATGGGTTTTTTGAGTACGATTCTGAAACACCAAACGGCAAAGCGCGGAATGGCACACAAAAATTCTCCTGTTCGAAAGAAAGCACGTTATGAGCAAGCCCAGGTGAAAAAACACTGATTTATTTTGTTTTTTTTGACAAGCCTAAGTGGATATGGGCAAGCAAGGAATTTGTACCTATTCAGGACAGACAGTTAATCACGTCTTTTACAAAGATATCTTGGAACGACTTCGAAAACGAGTTCAGCGATTCAGAACAGACATTGCAGACGATTGGGCGCTGCAACCACATATTAACGCGCCTTCTCACAGTCTACGCTCTCAATTATAGAATTTTTGGCGAAGAAAAACATTCAAGTTCTTCCACATCCTCCATACAGCCCAGGTATCTAGCTCCGTGCGATTTCTACCCCTTCCCTAAGTTGAAAACTTTAGTGACTGTTGAAAGCACAAAAGCTCAATTACTAGCGGAGGTAATACAAAAAAGGTTGAAATAGATGGCGACTTTATTATTGGAAAAATGTATGATGAAATAGCAGCAATGAAGGAAAGCTTCAGAAGTGTTCAAGCTGACGAAAATAACTAGTGACATTGCATGTTCATTGTTCATTACATTCAAGTGTTGTACAACACATTAGAAGCTTTCCGGGAACAGCGGAAACAACTGGGTACTGTTTTAGATGAACAGCTATATAAAGGAAAAAGTAGGAAAAACTTTCCCAGAGACATTATGGACAAAACTAACACTAATTTAGGTCGTTAAGTTACGAAAGATTGTTATTATTTTGAGACGTTTTAAAAAAAATTGCTGAAGCTCTAGAGGTGCTTGAGATTGAACAAGATGTTGAATCTTCTTTAAAAACCTCAAATATTTCAAATTTGTAATCTCGAGTTAATTGGTTATAAATTTAATTATGACTTCAACTTTATTCTCCTTCACTTTTCCATTATGAACTACATTGCAGTCTCCATCATTAGTAGCCGCATCTGCACTTTAATCATATTGATACTTGTTTTGAAAGTTTATCGCTAAGATAAGTGTCAAATTTTCAAGCATTTTGGAAGTTGCAACAGACATCTGCTTTCCTTTCATAAAGAAATGAAAATGCCGAGTGTCAGAATCAATGTAAAATGAAAATACATAAAGCATTTTCAATTCTTTAAATTTATTATTTATCAAAGAAGTTTAAGAGCAAGTTCGTGAGCCATATATCCATACTTACTAAACTTAGTACATTGCATAGATGTCTATCAAATATTTTGCGATTTTTGTAAATGAATTTGATCTATACAGTAACATTTGATTGATTTCAGCATATATCTCACTCTCAACGTGCACTCAAGAAGGATATTTCTCTATTCTCAAAAAAACACATAACATACTTTCTCAATTCTGCAGGAGAGAAAAAACTAAGAGAATTGATTTAATAA
>JABUQX010076786.1:0-34227 GCA_015478945.1 Trachelipus rathkii | reverse complement strand
TAACCACGCTAGAAAACGCCAGCGGAATGCAAAGACTGTTATCCGAGGGAGTATCGATATTACCGCCACTCAATAAAAGCACTAATCCGGACCAATTGCCCGCAATCAGAGAGATGATTTTGAAGGCACGATAGGAACCATTCACACGTCAACAAGACACGTTCTGGTACAGACCACGGACATCCACCAACCCTGCAAAGGAAGAGTCAGGTATAAGAACACCTCTATATCCGTATAACCCCTACATAAAATTCTACGACATAAAACTGGCTTTCTGGAGAACCACCTCAAAATATAGCTTCCCATCGCATAACTTGAAGCGTCTACTGCTGGATGCTACGTAGCCAAAGACTACTCATTGCTCCTCAATGAAAGACGATCCGACCGGTAGAACTTCAATTTTGGTGAATAGTACCTGGCTAAATGTGCAGAAGATGCAGGGTTTCCACACAAAATTGGCTGGAGCGATGAGGCCACCTTTAATTAAATGGCCGTTAATCGCCATCATTGTCCCTAATGGGGTCCTGTAAATCCCCAAGTTTTAAGGCTGAACACCATTTAAACCTAACCAGGGGTAAAACTTGTGGGCTGGTGTGGGATTTCAAGCCATTGGCATCATAGACCGGGTTTTTTTAATGGAGGCGGTCGATGGGGACAGTACTAACCCTTTCTGCAGGAGTCGGTCGGTCCACCCATTGACGAGATGTTTGGTGATAACGACGCAATTTACTTTCAGCAAGATGGAGCAGCTCCCCACTACCATCCCGCGCGCGGGGAAAATTTTGGGGGGTTAAAGGCTCACCTCCGATGCAGCATTTCCAAACACATCGGATTGGACGAAGGAGGTAGTCATTGAATACCCTGCGGTTCTCCAAATTCTCACGACAGTGGACTTAACTATTTTATGGGGATACCTCAATGACAAAGAGTTTATCGCTCAAACCAAGAACGATAAATGCATTGAATATGAAAATCGAAAACAATGTCGCGACTATTCCCAAATGAACTGTTTCGTGTCGTTTGCGACTTCATTGGTTCGCGTTATCAGCCGTGTCTGGACAATGGCGGTCATCTCATTTTGAACATTTGCGAACATGATTCTTTAAACACATGTATGTTCTGTAATTCAAACCTTTAAACTTGTCACTATGTACATAAATAAAGTTTGTATAGTCTTTTAAAGTGTTAGTACATTATTTTGATGACCAAACCCTATATATATATAATATATATATATATATATATATAATAGATAGAGAGAGATGAGAGAAGCTAGAGTGATAGAAGATGAAGAAATGAATGTAGAGAGATAAATAGAGAGTAGAGATAAATAGAGAGTAGAGATAATATATATTATACTAAATACCTATATTATATATTATATAACTATATATTTATAATATATAATTAAATATATATATATCAATGAGTACATATAATAATATTAGTATATATATATAAAGATATTATATAATATATATTATTGGATAATATAAATATATTTTATATAATTCAATAATACTTATACCTAAATTAGAGGTTAGTTGACATAATTTTTGAAATTATGTTTATTATAATATCAATTCTTTTTAAAATATTTTATATAATGATGGGTTTAACTTTTTAAAGTACTCTTGAAACTGAAAGTATTAAATTGTTATTTTTTATAATGGCTGTTTTGTAATAAAAATAAAATAAAATACTTGTCTTTATTAATTATTACGTTTATTATCACTGTTTGTACAACGGAAATAAAAATATTTATGTTTTGTCATATGTAATGGCTGCCTGAAATCTTTATATCTTGTTAACTTCAAGGTATCATTTACGCGATAAGCATATTGGAATTAGTAATTCAATTGGAATAAGTGGTATTAATATATATTTTTTTAATTTCTCACAAAAGACAAAGTAGAATAAAAAAACATAGTTAGAATACAAAATATAAGCTTAACTCTAACTGTGATTAAGCACTAACCTGTAAAGATACATGAGTCCGAAATTTTTGAATTTGACTCTGACTTGAAATATAGTCGTGAGTATCGTGAAACGTTCGGATCGAACATAATAATTTTGTTTTGAGTAGAATGATCGGAGATCGAAATTTGTTTAAGTTGGAAGTTCAGAGTCGGGTAGTCGGAGTCGAAATTTATTATGTTTAAGTGAGTTACGGTAGGTCGAAAGTCGAAAATCCAAATTTTGAATTTAAAGAGTGGATGTCAGAGTTGGAATCGAAAAATTTATTTTACGACTCCGCAGCCCTGATTTTTATTACCTTCATCATGTATCAGTAATACGGTCAGGCTTCTCATCTCTGTACCCTTAGTAAGCATATATATAGAGTTATGTTAAGCCTCAGAGTCCTTTGACGATTGAAAATGGAATAAATATATTGTGGAAAATTTGTTTGAAATACACAATAACCAAAGGAACATTCCACTTGAATGACATGCCTGTAGTAAGAGGCAAAAAAAAAACAACATTTTTAATTAACCATCTGAAATTATAAAACCAGAAACATCTATTAAATATATATTAAAATTATCATATAGCGAAAATTTGCTTGCTTAAAGTTCCTTTACTACTAACACCTTTTTAATGTTAGGGTAGTATTTCCATATGAAACAACACATATCTAAGGAATATTATAGTCAAAATAACTCCACTCATCTAAGAACAGTGGGATGTGTATGTAAAAATATATCCATGGTAAGAGGAGTTTGGAATAACGTTTTTCCATCGGTCAAAACTGGTAAGGATATTACAAGATAAGAATAAATCAGTCACAATATGGTGCTCAGAACTCGATACCTTTATTAAAAATGCACTCAACATTTTCAAAGTATAAATGAACCAATAGAAGTTGAACGAGGTCTATCACATCGTAAATATAAAAAAAACCCCTTCGCCTTCATCCCACAGATCTCAAAGCAACATCATCACTTGACATACAGAATAACACCACGATAACTTCCTCCCAAAAACATAAAAATATACTCTAAGACGGGGAAAAATATATATAATGGGTTTTGGAGAAACATTTTTTTGATGATAGGATTTATAACTGTTCGAGAAGAAGATAAATTAGAAGACATAAAATATGTGTGATAGCGTTTACATGAAAACCTATCAATCAGTATTGAATTACCTAATTTTGGTTGTATATGTTAGTTAGAGTTAGTATTTGATTGCATAGTTATATCATTGTCAGTTTTGTTTAACGGTTATTAAATTTTTTTTTGATATATAATAAAATCATTATTATTTATTATTATTATTATTTATATTATTATTATTATTATATCTTATTTATTTATTATATTATTTTATTTAATTATTATTATTATTAATATAATTTATTATTATATATTTTATCCTTTTTATTTATTATATTATATTAATTATTATATATTTATTATTACTTACTTATTACCTCACTCTATAATATCATCTCTTATTTTTTATTTTATTATTATATATTATTATTATTTTATTTTTATTATTATTAATATGATTATCTTTTAATTAATTTATATATAATAAATGTTTTATGTGATTTATTATTCTATTTTATTAATTATTGTTTTATATTTATTATTATTATTTTACATTAATTATTATTATTATTTTATTAATGATATATCTTATATATTTATTATATAATTTTATTATTATATATTAAATTATTATTCATTATTTTATATTATTATTGTTATTATTATTATTATTATTATTATTATTATTATTATTATTATTTTATTTATATTATATTATTATTATTAATTATCATATTATTAATTATTATTATTTTATTATTATTATATTATTAATTTTTTTATTATTATTATTATTAGTTATTATTATTATTATTATATTATTAATATTATTTATTATTATTATTATTATTATATTAATTATTATATCCAATTGATTAATCTTTATTATGTTAATCAATGTTTTCAGTTTATTAATTTGGAAGCATATTTTAATTGATATTGTTGTTAATTTAGTATATATTAATTAAAATTAATATAGTGATATATTATTATTTTTATTATTTTATTTGATTATTATTTATTTATTATTTATTATTATTATTATTATTATTTATTATTATTATTATTACAGGTAATTATTAAAATATTATACCTATTTAATATTTTAAATTTTAAAGTCAATAAATTTAATCTATAAACTTCTTGTTTTTCATCAATAAATATTTAGGATTATTAATTATTATTATGTAATATATTAATCTATTATTATTATTATTATTATTGAGTTATTACTACTAAGATTAAATTTGATATCTATGCCATATCAATGTTTAATTATTATTATTGATTAATTAATTATTATTGATTATTATTTATTCATATGATGTATTGATTTATCTCATTATTATCTTATTAATTATTATATTTTATTATATTATTATTTATTATTATTCATTTTTATTTTATTATCTGGATTATTATTATTATTTATTAATATATTATAATTATTCCTTTTAGTTATTTTGTAAATCAATGTTTTATTATTTTATTGCTATTTTATATTGCATATTGGTTTCATAACTTAGTGATCTTCAGTAGACTCTCATTATTTATTATTAGTTTATCCTAAATATAAAATTAAAATTTATTATTATTATATTATTATATAATTAATTTACTTATTATTAATTATTATATATTATTATTATTATTATAAATTATTTAATAAATTAATTAAACTGCAAGTTTAGGATTCTCATGATGACCTCTGGATCATTGATCGCAAAACGTCAAATGAAGTACAAATTTTAGTATTACACAATGATTTATTTGTCGGCCTTCATAGTCTGACCTTATATTAAATATATATATAAATAAATAAATAAAATAAATATCTACTATTATTATTATATATATTATTATATTCACTATGATTGTATAGCTCAAATTTTGTTATAATGAATTATAATATTAATGAATTTTATTATTATATAATTTTATATATTTTATATCACTTATCTTTTATACAGCATATACTTGTCATATAATTAGTAATATAGTTTATATATATATTTATATCTTTAGAGAGATATAGTATATATATATATATATAATATAATAACAGATATAAAATAATATAAAAAAAAAATAATATAATAATATATATTAAATATATAATATTAATATATAATAATATATATAAATAAATAATAATAAATAAAAAATAAATAAAAATAATATCAATAAATAAATAATATTATATTATTATACATTATAATTATATATATTTATTATATCTCTACTATGAGTATTACATATTACAATTATTCATCATCCCACGGCGACTCCCAGCAAGCTTTGTTTTCTATATAACTTGGTTGCGTTACCCTTCTCTCATCTCTCTCTCTCTCTCTCTCTCTTCTCTCTCTCTCTCCTCTCTCTCTCTCTTTCTTATATATAATTATATACCTGATATTAATATAGTATTATATTTACTTGAGTATAATCATACTATATATATATATATATATATTATATCTTATTAAGTTATATATTATATTATGAGTATATAAGTATAACTTCCCGAAATTATTATATATTTATAGTTTTTTATATCCATATATAATATATATATATATATCCGTATATATATTAATATATATATATTATATAATATATTATATAGTTAATATATATATATAATATATACTATATATATATATATCTAATATATATTTATATATATTAAATATATATATATTAATATATAAAAGGTATTATTATTAATATAATATATATTATAATATATATTATAATATATATATATAAATTATATATATATATAATATATATATATATATATCTATTATATAATTAATATATATTAGTATAAAATTATTTTATGCTTTACAGAGGAAGCACAGGAGACCGGGCCTCTTTTCAAAATTAAAATTAAAAAGTACTATATAATAAAGCACTAAATTTATAAAAATATAAATATAAATTACTATTTATTATACTATTAAAATATAATGTTAACTGTTATTTATACAAGGACGCTAAATTTACATATTATTAAAATCATTTTATTTTATTCCTCCTCATCATTGTTGCAATTAATCATTGACTGGAGGAATTTCGATTTGTGCCTACTAGAGAGTTTAATTATAATGCTTTAAAAACACTGGTTGTCATGGCAACGTAAAAGAAACCTTATTCTGTTTTGTCTACGTTGAGGAGATTTCCAAAAAGCCTCCTTGAGAGTACAATAAAATATTAAAAATATCTCCTCTCCAAATTGGGTAACTCTACTCCATAAGTTAGTGCTTGCTTTGCAATAAATCGTGAACAAATAAAGAAAACTATTTTTTAAGGTTAAATAAAAAACTTATATAATATATATATATATTATATATTTAAAATTATATATTAATTTATGTTTATATATAATAATATATGTAGATATAATATATATATATAATATTATATATATATATATTATATATATATGACACGGTATATACATTTCATATATATAAATAGAATAAATATATATATAAATTATATATATAAAATTAATATAAATAATTATAATATTAAATATATTACAAGACTATTATATATAATATATATATATATATATATAATGAAACAATATCAATTAAAAGTAGTTCCGTTTTCGTTACTCCGTTTCTTTGAAAAGGGAAACACGCTCAACGAAGATGCGTGTACTTGCCGTCCTCTTGTTAGTCTTTTTGACTATGACATTAATTATGGTATCTTAGGTAAATTTTATTGGTTTGCTGTACATTAAATTTTCAAGCAATTCATGATTATTCCAACAATACATACTCCTCTTGACCAATGTAAGACCCTAGCGCACTTCAAGACTTAGTCCCTTTACATTCCACTAACGATTTAATTGCACCAGCCCACCTTCCTGCCATTCACAACTTTCCTGCTTCACTCTGCTTCATCCGTTTTCTCAACTTTTCATAATATATCTCAAATATTACTAATAGTTGAACTCTTAACCACTTATTCTAAGCTGCGCAAAATTTAACATGAACTCTCGAGCCCGCGAGGACTGTTCCTCACTCACACCCATAACCTTACTCTTATATACGTATACTTTCAACCCCTCACCCTTATTACACACTTGCAATCTCTTACCAAATCTCTCAAAAACTCTTCTTGCAGATTTCAACCACGCCAAAACCAAATCATCCGCTATTAATAAGGTAGGGCAACCATCCACATCTTTCCTCCTCGATCAATTCTAAGCGAACCATTTCCACTTCAGCAGGCCCGCTCCAGTAAAGGGGCTTAACGCGCACTGTTACGTGCTGAGCTGTGTTAGGCAATCCAACCGACCGGATGCCACCCTCATCTCTATTCTTTCATAACCCCATCCATATAGAAATTGAATAACCAAAGGAGACCATAGCACATCCTTGGCCTCACTCCTCTACTTAAATATCTAATAGACAAGACTGTATCGAAATCTCCAATATATAATTTCGTATTACACAAAAACGCGTTCAGCTATCGTCAAACATACCTTTGATTCCATTCAGAAAGCTACCACCACACCATATATCAATAACACTGCCATAGAGCTTTTTCCTACTAATCATATCATACGCCTGTTTGAAATCACTAAAACCTAAATACAAATTTGAATATCTTCTTCTTCCAAATAACCTCAATCATTAGTTTCAATGTAAAGATTTGATCCACACATCCTCACTAACCACTTCTAAACGCTAATCCCTTGTCAGCTTCACAATCAGCTCCTTCAGTTCTCGACGTACATAATCTTCTCGACAAAAACACCAGTTGAATTGAATGACATTCTTCCCTACGTGACAAACCTTAGAATAAAACTAAATTCCGCCCTATAATTCCCTTGCCTACGCCTTTTTTCTCCGCTTACCAGACTTATATATAGAGGGTACTATTTACCCGGGAGGCATCATACCTCCAATCTCTCGGCACAACTATCCCTCCAAATCAATCATCACAATCGTGCGGCTCCGTTCTTTGAGCTCATTTTCACCGGTAATTATATTACACACATATAATAGCCTGTAGATTTACAATTTTTCCAACTTTTTGTCGCCTACACCAGTTACCATCACTCCTTTTAATGATTTCATTTCCCAAAATACCTATTTCCTTCTTGCACCATCAAACCCACACACATTCACTATGACCTCTTCATTACTTCCAATGTAATGCAGGCTGTCGAAGTGTTTCCCACCACATTCTAGTTGCATTCATTTCGATCTCAGTTATCGAAAGGCCACGTCATCCTATTTCATTATTTATGACAAGATCCCCTTATTCTGTATATATATAATAGTATATATATATGATATTATATGATATGATATAATATATTATTATTATATATTATTAGTAATATATATATTATGTAGTAGTAGTTATATATAGTATATATATATATGATGATATATATTGATATATATATTAGATGATAATATATATATGATAGTGATATTTGTTAGCTTCTTATCTTTTTTCTCTTCTTCTCTCGTCTCTCTCTCTCTCTCTCTCTCTCTCTCTCTCTCTCTCTCTCTCTCTCTCTCTCTCTCTCTCTCTCTCTTTTTTTTTTTTTTTTTTTTTTTTTTTTCTTTCTTCCTTATTTTTAGTGGCGTTGCATAATCGCCTCTGCCTTCTTCTCGGTCGCCGCCATTTTAGATCTCACGTAATTGCTTTTTCTCCCGTCTTCCTTTCGATTCACTGAATTGTGTTTTATGTGCTTCTAGAAGTTTATGGTATTCATCAAATGTTAAAACAGTTTTTGGTGATCATATTGTACTGCTTAAAGAAGTTGCTGTGTAACCACCGTTCATTACCTCGTATGCATCTTGGGTAGGTACCTAACGAAGTTTAAATCAAACGTGTTTATTCAGTGATATGTTTTGCGTTTAAGAAATTGTTTATTCAGTGATATAGTTTTTGCGTTTAGAAATTAAAGTTTTCATTGCTAATTTGGAATTATCTTTTTATATTTTAAAGTAATATTAAGTTTGCATTTTCATATGAAATATTTATTATATATATATCCCTTCAAAAATACATGTTCCATAATATAATAGTTTCCCTTTTTATTTTTTGAGTGAAAGAAAACCTTTTATATGGGAAACTTTCCAAAAATTGTATCTCTTTTGAAACCTTCAAAAGCCTTGATAAACTATTCTTATATTATTTTTACTATTCATCGTATTGTTATCATTTATTATAAAAATAGTGGGTTACCTTGTAGCCAATTTTTATCGGATTTGATATATTTTTTAAACTTTCAATATTTGGATCTGGAAATTGTCCTGGTCTGTTTTTCCTCTTTATTTGCTTGCAAGTTTCTACTGAAGATTTGGTACATCCACCCAAATCCTCATTTTGATGACCCCGGAGTTTGTGTGACCACAGTTACAACACTCAGCCACCTTCAACCTACTGGAGCCTCCAGGCGTTTTATCATAGATGTTTGCTGCAATTTCGATTGCTAACCTTTAATTGAAAGTAAAAATAAGCTGAACAGTAAAGCTCATTTATATCAATTTTATATTTTTTTTATAAACATTATTATTTTTTTTTTTTTTTTTTTTTTTAAATTACATTATTGCACATTGCTTCCAGATTTATTTTCTTTCAGCTTGTTCAGCCCGTAAAAGCGGCTACATTTATTAGTGTTTAACTAACGCCCCATAAACGGGTTAGTATTTTGTTAGTTTAAAAGGTCCCTGACGCGTGTGGGTCGCTTCTGCTATTTTTTAGATTGTTTTTAAGTCGATTTTATTAATCATATATTTTCAGGCTACATTTTTAGATTTATTTACTAACAATATTATTTTGTGGGCGTTACCGATTCTGTCCACAGACGCTCCTTTTTTCATTATACTATAATATATATGATATATATTATATTATAATACTCAACATTATATAACTATAATTATATATATATTAAACTATATAAATATATATATATATATATATATTATATATTATACCCTTATATCAGGAGGATAACTATATATATAGTAAATATAATATAGGATATTATTATATTATATATATATATTTATATATATATATATATATATATATATATATATATATATATATATATTATATATATATTATATATATGTAGTTATATTTAGAAATCGTTTAATTCACATGTGCTGCTTATAAATTACGGTTACGAGAAAGTCTCCTCCAGATCACTGCAACTCAGGCCTCAAATATCGACGCTTTATTCACTCCGGCTCCTTGACAATTACGAAGAAAGTGAAACGCAACATACACCGGAAGAATTCCATTGAAAATGACTTAGACGATATATATAACTTTTACTTTATTGAGAGTATTTACGGCGTTAAGTAGGCCTCGACGGGAAAACGCGCGTTTTCGTGCCTCGCGTCAGTAAATTCTGGCGCAGATTGACGGTGTTTCGCAGACGCGCTGATAGGTAACGTAGATGTTTTGCCGCAGATGCACGCTACAAATAATCCAGTAAACCTTATTACACAACTGCGAAGATCTGATACTTTTAATCAAGGTTAGGTGAAACTGATGCGAAAAGGTAAAAGAAAACTCTACAACAAACGCAGTCTTTGTATCGGGCGAGCAGGCCTGGCCGCTCTGTGTTGTGATATATTACAGGTCATGTTGGGCTGACTGGGCCTTGTGTATCCTGTGTCGTACGTGTGCAATATTTGTTGTGAACCATAATTAATTGCTCACGCCCTCTCACTCTTAACTTTCTCCGTCAGGGCGAATGCTTTTCCCGCTTTGCTATGTCATGCTTGTCAGCACTCGCATACAGTGGATCCCAACAGCCCTTTGCAGGAGTTGGCAACATACGCCGATAGAGTTTGTAAGGCTAAACCTCTAACGAAAGCAAACATACTGCCCCAAGCCTCATTTGTTTCGAGCGGGCCACTAGATTTTAGTTCGCAACCAATTACCACTCCGCAAGCAACAAGTTCCATAAATGCAGTTAGATCTCCGCCTACTGACATTGCATATCTGCAGTCGCGTATTCAGGTTCTGGAGAATACTATCCTTGACCTTACTAATAGGATTCGATCCCTGGAGACTCGCTCAGTTTCTTGTCCTACTTATACTTTACCTACTTTCTATCCTTCACCTACACCTTCTTCCTTCTCGTATCCTTTGCCTGTACCATCTATTTCTTATGGTCATTACCCTCGTTCTTCCTCTCAACATCGTCGTTCTTTCCGTCGTTCCCCAACTCCGTCTCGTCAATTTGCTGCAGCTCAATCGTCTTCTCAAGGTTCTCCCGCACCTTTTCCGTCTCACAATTCAGCAAGAAGTGGTGTGCCCGCAATACGCACTAACGTTTGGGAGACGTCAGAACTCAGCACTTCCTCAAACCCTTGCTGCATTACGATCTATTAAACTCGCCTAACCACGTCGTAAATACGTCACGGCGTGGCATGGTACACCCTGCGTCCAACCTGCTTTGTGTATATGATCCATCCACTGCATTGTCATTTTTGATCGATTCGGGTAGTTTCTTTTCTATTTTACCTCGCTCCTTCTTACAGAAAAATCGGGCTGTTGAACCCTTGGGTTCATTACAAGCCGCAAATGGTCCATCATTAACACGTATGTCAAGAAACAACTGCATCTTACCCTTTCGTTTCGCCGCGATTTTTTGTGGAACCTCGTAATCGCAGATGTTACTCTCCCCATCATTGGCGCGGACTTCCTTTCTCACGTTAATATCCTCGTGGACCTGCACCATAACCGTCTTATTGATTTTGAAACCCAGTTCTCTTCCGCTTGCATTCGTGCTACCTCTTCCGTCAGTGGAATCCAACTTCCTGCAGGTGATACCCCTTATGAATCTCTTCTCCTTTCAGAGTTTCCCAATCTTGTCTCTCCTATCTCAGCTCTTGCGGAGGTTACGCACCATGTAGTACATCATATTGAGACGAATGGAAGGCCTCCTTTCTCCCACGCTGGTCGTCTTGCCCCGGACAAACTTCAGTCCGCTAAACAGGAGTTCGACTCTCTGCCTTAAGCAAGGCATCATCCGCCCTTCTAAGTCAGACTACGCTTCCCCTCTTCACCCTTGTCTTAAAACCTAACGGAGATTATCGTCCGTACCGGTGACTATCGGCTCCTTAACGCCATCAAACTCGCCCAGATCGGTATCTTGTTCCCACACAAACAGGATGTTCACTCCAAACCTGGTCTGGATGCACCATTTGTTCAGCACAAAAAGACCTTGGTGAAGCATTTTACCAGATACCAGGTGCCGTACTGCTATGAACCATCCACAGACCGCGGCGGTTGATCACCCAATTTGGAGCTTTTCGAGTTTTAACGATACCCCTTCGGTCTCCGGAAACCCGCCAATCGTTCCAACGGTTTTATCGATTCCGGTCCTACGTAGGAGTCTCGCCCTTTTCGTTTCTCATAATTCCGGATGACCTGCTCCATCGCGCCAGTTCGTCTCCTGAAGAGGCACAGTTCTTCTCATCGTCGACAGGTGTAGTCGCAAGGTTGAGTGAGTACGAGTATACGCGTCATTCATTGACCAGTGTGTGTTCGTGTTCCATTCCTTGGACCTTTCTGTATCACACCAATCTCTTCCGGGGGTCCCGTCCGTCTCGACGAGCGTTTTCTGCTATTCGTCCTCTCTATCCCCCTCCTCCTTCTTAAACAGCGTCAATACTCGTCGTTTTCTCGGTATTGATTAATTTCGATTCACAGATTCATCCCTCGCGGCCAAGGATGGCCCGTCCAGTTAACGATTCACCCCGGTTGACACGTTGCTTCCGATAATAAAACGCCTCTTCCCCTGAGAACTGCAGTTAGAGAGATAGCCTCCTACATCGTGCGGGCGAGACAGACAGCGTTCTGCCTTCGACTGACTTCGGCCTACATTGAGGATCTTGATAGCTATTTCAGTGATAATTAAGTCGATAACCAGTATGGGAGCGCGGCAACTGAAAAACCAACCGGCTATGTCTGCACGCGCGTGTTAAGCATCAAAGGGGAAGATAACGCTCATTGTAATCGCTGACACCCCAGCTTTTCTCCCGAACGGGACATAGCCGGCGAATTTCTGGCTTTCCCTACACGTTCATTCTCGGGTCTGGCCCCTCAGGATCACCAACCTCGTAGCCCAATCATCGTGATCTACGAATGTACCGATGCCCATTCCGGCATTTGGCGGTTGGGCCGCTGTTCTACAGCAGTTCTGACTGGTGAGTGGCGTCCTTTCATTTCTTTGTCTAAGAAAACTGCCAGACCTCCCTAGGTTCGGTTACCCAGTGCTTTGCGGAAGGGAATTGGACTGGGCCATTTGTATCTCGCATCAAACGCACTTCTCCTATGTTTATTTTGAGGTGGAGGATTGATAGAGAATTATATTCCACGTATCTTCTAGCGATCATCTAGGTCGTATCAACACTGACATGCGATCATTGCCTCCTACTATGATTTATAAACATACCTCGTGTAGGGACCGCACGTCATCTCGAGTCTTATTCTCTCAGTTTCACGTCACGCAGTCCATACGGGTCTCTCTGATGGAAGTCCCCAGCGTCAGGCTGGAACGCGGCGTCAATCCGGATATACTTAGAGGTTGCTGCCCTTCACAGAATTCATTGTTATTTGTCTGAAATATGTTGGCTGCATCCCCGACTGACATGACTCCTTCAGTTCCCAGCATGTTATTCATGCCATTGTCTCCATCTAGGGTTCCTTCTAGTGCATAACATATTGAGGAGACTTGCTCCCAGTCTTCAACCATGACTGGAGGATAACGCTCTTAACTTTCCAACCAATTTCTACCTTGACGACATTCTAAGACACGTATAGAGGTATCTTGGTTTTTCCAATTTTCACTTCTTTTGTGAGCATGTCTTCTCGCTGGCCTCTCCTGTCGTTCCTAATCCTACTGCGGTATTCGTCTTGTTATGTTTCACACGGAGTGACAACGATTATGTCGCATCCTGCTGTAATAAAGGTTCGCAGGTGAGACTTTCTTTTTGTCCTGGCAGGAGCTCCGAACTCCTGAGTACGCACTACAGCATATGTCGTTGGCAAACCCGACGAGCGCTGGGAAAGGGTGCCCTCTGCCCGTTGTCCTCAATGTTCGTATGTACCCACAACTTTTGTGTGCGTAAGCGCCTATCCGGCGAAGTAGCCCATGAATGGAGAGACCAAAGATAGAGGCAACCTCCTGATAGGAATAAGAGCTAATGCCCTGTTAGCATTATGGGGCGAATACCCTTTTAATCCTTCTAGCACTGCGTCCAAGAGTTGCCATACAAATGCACATATCTGAAACGTTCCGGCGTGATCCGATCAATTATCTTACTGCCCCGCGCGGACAACGGGCTTCGACTCTATATGTCTCATCATGAACTTGGCGTGGATGCTCTCTGCCTCCTCAAATGGTATTTTCAGCCCTACATTCTCACTTATGCAGTTGACGTTACACCCGGTTGTCGAGAGGGACATCCGCTTCTTCAAGAGCATGCATTATCTCAGTATTCCATTGCTCAGGGCTCTTCTTATTATATCAATTGAACGAAATAGCGAAGATTTGGCACTCCCGTTTTCTCTCCGGTTTAACGACAAAGCCGCCAATTCGTGTCTCTATTTGTAGACAAAGACCAATCATGTCCTCATTGGCTTCATAAGCGAAATGGCGGTGGTTCCATGTGCTTATCACCTATGGCTCAGATGGCATTATAGAGAATGGTCGTTACACCGTACTGCATTAACGGCGTCCTTTTTTGTGCTGACACCAGTGGATAACCCCGATAAATTGGTCTGAAAAACTCTTTCCTCTGTATCATTACTTTGCATATCCTACACTGATCTAGTAAAGAGACCTCCCAATGTTTCTACTGTAGCTGACTGGTCTACGGTTTATCGATTCGTCAGAGACCTCCACCGAGCTCTTGAATTCATCTTCCTTCTCCGTACCTCTCATGATCCAATGGCAGCATTACATTCCTTGCCGTCTTCGTCAGGATGGGCTGATTCGGAAATGGAAGCCTTCCTACGCTCGTTCAGTCTCGTCGTGCCACGTATATACCAGCTGAACTCGATTCCTGTAAACAGGAGTAGTGGATCCAGCGTCACGACTCGCATCGCGGTCCACACCAGGCCCGATACGACGGACCTTTCGTGTGTTACAGCGCCATCGTAAGTATGTTCTTTCGAGCTGCTAAAAGGGAGCTGAAAAAGTGGGAGGAACTTCGTTTCGGTTGATCGGGATCTCAAGGCCTGCCTCTTGAGACCAACCATCCTGTGTCTTCGACCACTACTTTCATTCTGCACCCAGGTTTCTCCTCGCTCTATCTCCATGTGGGCTACCTGTTTATTCACCTTCTGCATCCGACGCAGCTGTGATCCCCGACAAACGCTGCCGGCGCACTTCCTCTCGGTCCAGTTCTTTGACCGGATTCCACGTTCCTAGATGTCCTACCACCCCAGCGTGTGCCTTACCCATTCGTTCCTCTGGAGAGGTTCACGTCCACGCACCTGCCTGCCTATCATATAATAACAGCATCAGTCCTTTCACCACTCTGCTGTTCAGCTCTCCGGCTCTCTTCAACTTGCCTCCAGCCCCTTCGTTCTTCCCTTACCTTCGAGTCCGGATTCTTCTCGACCGTGTTCCACTTCGACGTTGCCTCCTTGATAGACACGACCCATACGCGCCGGTTGTTCGGGGTCTCTCTCCTTAATGTTTCCGTTGACGCCTTCCGATCGTACGGAATTTTTGGGAGGGTTAATATCATGGGTTGCCCTTATCTTCTGTTCCTTCGTCTGATCCTATATGTCTCCAACTCTCGGTCTCTCGTTCTCGTTGCTCTGCTCTCTCTCAATCTCTTTCTCTCGTCTCTCGTGGTGCGCCTCCTCTCCTCTACATCTCTCTCTGCTTTTTCTCTCTGCTGCTCTCCGGGTCTGTCTCCTGCTCTCTCTATTCTCTTCTTTCTACTCTCTCGGATGCTGTGCTTGGTGGCGTTCGTGCAAGTCGCTCTGGTGTCCTTCCTTCCTCGTCGCCGCCAGTTTTTTAGATGCTTCACGGGCCGTAATGGTGCTTTTAATCTCCGTCTTCTCGATGCCTGAACTTGTGTCTTAACAGTCCTTTAAGTTTATTGTATTATCAAAAGTTTTTAACAGTGATTTTGGTAAGACCAATATGAGTGAAGTTTAAAGAGCTGTACTGGTACAACCTCCGTTCATTAACCTCGTATGCATTTTGGGCTAGGTACCTAGACCGAACTTTTAAATCAGCAAATGTGTATAATTCAGTGATATGTTTTGCGTTTGAAATTAGTTTTATCGTGATATGTCTTTGCGATTTAGAACTCTAGATGCATATCAAGTGATCACTAGATCTCTACTCTTGATGTGTTTTAATTCAAAGTGAATGTAACAGTTATTCGCGAGGTATTTCAGATTAAGAACAATGATTAATTCTCACTGTACTCCTTGTACGAAAGATGGACATGTTCCAAAAATAAGAATAGTTTTCCTTTTCTGATTTATTGGAGTCGAAGAGAGTAAGGCCATAGTTTTCTAATAGAGAGTGAGAATGGACTTACTTATTCGTAAAATTTTATCTCTTTCATATAATCGTTCAGCGAAGGAATGACGACAAGTTGTATAAAACAATGTGTAATGATGTAGTTTGGTGTTTATTATTCATCGTATTGATGAATTTGTTAAGATGTATTTATGTATTAGTAAGGATAGTGAGTGTGTTATATCAGTTATTTATTTATGTATTGTTTTAAATATAGAGTTATTTAGAGGATCGTGTGAGATAATTAGTCTATGGTACTCGTGCTTAATCCTTGCTGACTGAGAGACTTGCAGTCTACTGCGAGAGAGTTTGGGTATCCTCCACCACAAAAGTTCCTCATTTTGCTTGACCCCGGAGTTTTGTATGACCAACATGTTACAACAGTCTAGCCAACACGGTCATAGCATACTCATGTGAGTCCTCCTACAGTGCCATTATTACCTTACATGAAACGCAAGACTCAAGAGCTAAGTTGCGCAACAGGACGTATGTTCCTACATGTATCATAAGAAAATTTAAAGAGAACAAGGAGATTCGTACACTTATATATAATTCTATTAGCTGTTTTATGGTATAACACTTATTTCGTACATAGTTTCTAGCCGGACGATTCCCAGATTTATTGTTTTTAGATTACATTAGCCCGTAAAGCGGCTACATATCTTAGTATAAATGTAGTCATAACGCATTTATAGTTTGTACGTTAGAGATAAGAATGTCATTTTATTTGATTATATACATTATACATTACTTTAAGTATTTTTTTAATCATCATTATTTTCAACAACATTTTTAGATTTAGTTCTAACAACAATAAGTTATTTTGCGGCTCAGTACATTCTTCCCACGCGAATTTTTTTGCATATTTTTTGCAGTATATATTATTTTTTTTTTTTTTACTTTTAATTCAGCATTTGTTGTTCTTAAATAATTACGAGAATTATCCTTCTCAGATAATACAGATAACATTAAGTCTCATATCACTTCTTCGCTCCACTCCTGTTGTTTGTTCAAACGCAACTGATACTAGAAAATTTATTGAAAACGATCTAGACGTAAAATTTACTTTATTAGAATTACAGTTAGAGGCCACGACGGAAACAGCGCGTTTTCGTGCCCTCCTTAATATTCTGCCAGTTAAGGTGTTGCAGAGGCTGAAGGATGTTTTGCCGCAGCTGCACCTACATAACCAGCCTTATACACAACTCAAATCTGAACTTTTATCAAGGTTAGGTGAAACTGATGCCGAAAAGGTAAAGAAGCTTCTAACAAACGAGTCCTTGGGCGACAGGCTGGCCTCTGTGTTGTTATCAGATATGTTGGGACTGCTGGATGGCCCGCCAGTTGGAAATTGTGTAAATATAGTACGCCATCTCTTTCTGCAGAAGCTGCCCGCTGAAATGCAGTTGCAGCTCGCAACAGTGGATCCCAACAGCCCTTTGCAGGAGTTGGCAACATACGCCGATAGAATTTGTAAGGCTAAACCTCTAACGACCGCAAACATACTGCCCAAGCCTCATTTGTTTCGAGTGGGCCATTAGATATTAGTTCGCAACCAATTACCACTCGCAATGCAACAGTTCCTATAAACCGCTAGATGATAGATCTTGCCCGACTTTGTTTGCTGTACGTTACGGCAAGGTAACTAAACTCTCAGTGGCATGTGCCACACCGGCTGTTGCGACGCGAAAGCTAATCGCGTATTCAGGTTCTAGATGATTCTGAAAATACTTCAAACTATATTCTCTATGACATGTCTACGTAGCCCACAAATTACTCAAATCTAATGTGGATCCACGACCGAATCCACCTGTGAGACTCATATCGCAGTCAATTCGTTCTCTGAGTCTTATACTTCACCTCCGTGATATCGCTACATTCACCCCTCAAACACCATCTTCCTTCTCGTATTCCTATTGCCTGTACCATTGCTAATCCTGTATGCTCATTACCCTCGTTCTTCCTCTCAACATCGTCGTTTCTTTCCGTCGTTCCCCCACTCCGTCTCGTCCAATTTGCTGGCCTGTATCTCAATCGTCGTTCTCAAGAGTATCTCCCGCAACCTTTTTCCGTTCTCACAATCGAGTCCTAAGTTGTGAGTGCCCGCAACCACCAACGTTGGGGAGACCAGACCCGCACTTGCCTCAAACCCTGTGCATTACGACGCTTTAAACTCATATCGTTACCACGTCGTAAATACGCACGGCGTGGTACCCCTGCGTCCAAACGCTGCGGGTATATGATCCAGTCGCACTCGCAAATTGCGTCATTTATGTGAGTGTGATCTGGTGTAGTATCCTTATTATGCTATTTTTACCTCGCTTTTCCTACAGAAAGAACAGCCGGACTGTTGAATCCCTCTTGGGTTTCACTTACAAAAGCCGCCAAAACGGTTCCCATTCATAAACCTGTACGGTGCCACGATTAAAAAATCGATAGCGAATGCTATTCAACTCATCATTCATTATACGGTAGCACCGCGCCTTATCTATTCTTGGTCTTCCCACCACCTTGCGTTTATAATCGGCAGGGGATGTGTCAGTATACTTAACTTCATTTCTCCATCATTACTGCGCGCTGACGACTATGGACAGATCTTTTCGTCCTCACCTTCTCGTCCCACATTTCATCCCTTTCTTCTCGTGCAACTTCGTTGCTCCCACTATCATCTCCGTGCTATTTGCATTTCCTGATATACTCATAATTTTTTCCTTTTCTCCCTTCTCGCATGCAACTCTCGCTGGGAGCGTGAGCGCTGCTTCCGTCAAGGGAATGCAGGATCACTTCCCTGCTAAACGTAATCTTAATATTAGCAACACTTTAGAACCCTATAAAGATACAAAGTTGGTAATGTCCCTTATACTCACTTCTTCTTTCAGCAGATTGTTCCCAATCTTGTCTCTCTATCACAAATCTCTAGGCTACTATATTGGCATCAGAGGTAATCTCACACCAACGAGTGTAATGTGTATCTATCATAACCTATTGAACCCCACCGCGACCGCGCTCCTTGCACTCCCACACAGCTCGCGTCAGCTCCTTCGCGACCCGCCGATACACATCAATATTGATCACGCCGCGTAAGAAGCTAAGCCCTTAATTGCAGAGGCTAAGTGGTTACGTCATCATCTTTCATTGCCCATTATCACTCTTAACCGGCAATGTCATCACCGCCCTATCTATAAATTCTACACTACACTTTTCACCCTTTCCTTACACCCTGAGTCGGTACAAAACCTAATGTGAGTACTTTTTTTGCACGACCGTGCCCGAGCTAGCACCCTATCGTGCCTGGGTGCTCGCCTCTACGCCAAATATCACTCAACACGCGTCCAATTCTACCGACGGCTATTCCTGGTCCAATCTACAAACTGACTTTCAACTTCAGCCCACCCAGAGCCTGCTGTCGGCTGCACCAGCTAAATCAGAACACACATTAGATGGAGTATAACTTATCTTCTATAATCGAATGAGCACCACTCTCCCTTTACTAATGTGAGTGAGCGCGAGATAACACTGATAAGTGCTTTTGCTTGAATTCACTCACAAGAACTATTGTCCTAGGGCTACACTACCACCCACAATTAATCGTGCAACATATCGGTTCTTATCTCGGAAGTTCACTACACACACAACACTTATTCCACGGAGCTCCGTATATCGACGCGAGCACCCAAATATACTTTGTGCCCCACCACAGCCTATTATACCCTCTGAATTACCGATAAACCTACCTCGTATACGGAGTCTGTCTCTATGCGAGTGAATATTACGCATACATCAGATGAAGTTCATCGCTTCGCTACGACATTTCCTGCACTCTGAAGAGCAGCATCTTCATTCTTACTTGCTGCCGACAAAGAGCGGTCTCGCTAATCACGTGATCGTTCAGTGAGAGATTATCGACCCATACGACGTAGATCAATCTACACATAGCCACCGCTGATTGTGTTCTTGAGTTATCTCACATGCTTTGAAAATTCTTTGGACACACCATCTCTTCCAGATTGAGGAGTCCTTCCTCTCGACGAGCGTGTTTTCGTCAATATCCGCCTCTGATCTTTGTCTCTTTATCCTGTAGTGAAAAAACACACAGTCATGTGCCCCTTCACTCCGTACTTTTTTTCACTGCTTCCATGCACTAATAGATATCTCCTATTCACAGAGATTCACTCACCCTCTCTCGCCAGAGAAAGAATTAATCTTCTCCCTCTCCTTCAGACAACGCTTCTTCAGCTGCAAGACCACCTTACCGTAAAAAGGTCATCAAGTCTCGAGCGTCTTACACACGATATCAATGGATACTCTGATATGACTATCACGCCATGCACATTCCATCACACTGCCATCATGTCAGTCCATTGACTTGGTTGTCCCCGGTCCTGGACTCCGGAAAACGTCTTGCGGCTTCGAAAACCCCACTTAATTTGAATGCCCTTAAGCCCTTTAAGAACGCTGAAATTAGCGGTAAAAATCAGGAAAATTGCCAGCCGAACACGCGAGGTTCGAAGCCTCACCCGTTTCCCGGGATCCAGGATCCCCAACAATCGACTCCCCAGCCGGTGAAAAAAGCCCCCAATCTGGTCATACCCGGAAAAAAGCCAAAAAATGTTAAAAGCTACCCAAAACATCATGACTAGCGTTGCCAAGATTTTGGTAACGAATCTGGCATCTGGTCAGCTTTCCTACCCGCTACTAGTTTCAATATCATGCACCGGGCTAGTGACAACCTTAAAACTATTAAATGAAAAACAAAAACCATTTGAAAAAAATTTAACATTCTCTTTTAACACTGAAAAACGTTCATCGGGATGCAGCTAACAAATTTATTACATGGAAAAAACTAAAGTAAAGAAATAGTATCAAGCATAGAATGCATCTATATAGGGAGAGTTCCTACCTATAAATTACGAGTAAAAAAAAATGTAGAATATTCAGGGTGACTTATAGAAATTAAAAACTTTGAAAATGAAATATATGAAGGGAAAGAAATTTTTATTTTGGAACCAAGATGTTATATCTAATATGACAACAAAAAATCTTACCACCAACAAAATAGATGGTGAATCTGATGAAATGATTATAGCAGAGAAGTTTCAAATAAAAATTTAAGTATAGTTTGAATGTATAAATATTGTCCAGTCTAATGACAAATTTTATTCTTCAAAGATTCCGACGCACTGGACGGAAAGCATGAAATGCTTTAGTGCTAGGGAGATAGGCCACTGATTCGTAATTAAATCTACATTAGACCGACAATATACATGTTGCCCACTTCAAAATTTCGCATGGAAGGTCCCGATAGGTCTTTAGGCAGAATACTTAAATTGTTGCCATTATGCATAATTATTGCCCGATCAATAATACTAAGGTTGGGTTATACTCCATAATTAAAGAATCAATACCAGAAAACTGTAGATATTATAATATTCACACACACCAATATGATTGTCATCGTTTTCTCAGTATATGATGGAAAAGGTTTGTTGGAGTAACTAACGCGAGGGTTCCCAATCTTAGTTTTTCTTAGACAAAAAAAAAAAAAAAAAAAACTTAGGCCACACCCCCCAAAAAATAAAAAATAGGATCCATGCACCCCCCTATCCTTTCCGTTATATATAATTTATATACCAACTATAATTTTTAATATTTAATAATTAATTACATAATACTATATAATATATCTATATAATATATATACTTACCGCGATAAATATATATATATCATATATCTATATATATATATTACTATATATATATTATATTATATAGTATATATCAATCTGATTCTTTCAACTTAAAAATAATTTGAAATATCCTTGCTAAATGCAATAAAAAGATATAATAACAATTACTATTACAATTCCTACCATATTTGAAGACGGGTTAACAGGTTAAACGATCTAACGTTGAACTTCCCCGTTACCATCTCATGCTTACCCCGGATAAAACGCCTCGTAATGGACTTAAAGTCATAACATTTTCGTTAACCGTATTACGGGATTAACCTCCGCCCCCCGTTAAACTTTTCTCCATTAAAACGGTGTCACAACCTCTCGTTATACCTATATACCTACTACTCAATATCATTACGCTATAGCTATTTATATATATACATATACGTCACTACATATATATTATATTATATATATTATATATAAATATATATACTATACTATAATATATAATAATAATATTATACTATATGATATAATAATATTATATAAGTATATATATATAAATTAATTAAAAGTAATGAAATATGAACACGATTTGGAATGTTATTGTACACTCCCATCGCAATTCAATGTCCTCCATATCTTTCTTACTCTGGAATATGCTCTCCCCTTATCACACACCAATAACCACTATTACCAGAAAACACTTTTCCTTTGAAGAAAAATAAAATTAAAATGGCGGTTAATGACTAGCCCTCGAAGCCTTCGAGGTTTTTCCTATTAATTTGAACATTGTTAAGACATCACCTGTCCTATCTCCTAAAACCTCATCCACTTTATTCCATCCTTTAGAATCTATAAAATAGTATGCGTTCTCGGCGGTCTAGTTGCTCAACCCTAAGTTCTATTTATACTCATTAAATGGTCATCTCTTTGTTAACCTGTCTTCAAACCGTCATTTAATAGGGATAGGGCTGCTCAAGTTGAGTGCTACTTCTTTGAAGGCAAGTCCCTATATCAAGCTAATGATGGAACTATTTTAAAAAAATCCAATACTTTTGATATGATGACTCTTTTATTTAACACTGGATTCAATAAAAAGTTGCCCCGTTGGCTGAGATACTCTCTCTGCTCCGTTTAAATCTTCTTGATTAAGTCTTTGTGTCTTACGCCGAACTGGTTTATCGTCCTTTCTCCCGGCGACTTTCGTTTTTTTTTTTTTCCATCTGGGAAAAGGTCTGGCCTTTAGCGACGGTCAAAGATTGGCTACTCCCGAGTGACTTCAGCTCAGCTGTTACACCTCCCACTAGCCTCCGTGAGTATCTAGAATTTTCTGCTGTGCTTATATTTTTCGTGGCCCCGATCTGATTTTCGAGAGGTAGTAAGTCTGAATAGTGAGTCTTTTCGTGATTAGTCCTAATGTGAGTATCTCCCGACAAGGCGGGATTTATATATCATTTCCATTTCCGACTTATGCTTAAAATTATGCTGTACGTAAACTTTTTCTCAAGTGACTAATCTTGTTTCAAATATATGTTTTCGTTTTATTAAGTACTACATTATTATTTGATGTGCTAAACACTGAGTGCGAAAGTGTTATAGATAGGTTATGCAAGCTAGAACAAAATTTAACCATTCAAAGCTATTTATATTTGTGGGCATTCAACAATACGCGTAAAATATTTGATTCCACAAATGTCAATAAAGGTACCAAGACAAATAAATTCAATGAACATAGCAATAAGTAAGAAGTACTTTCAAGTGCAAGCATATCTAATTATGTGCGAAGAATAAGTATACAACCAAGGCCATTTGAAGGCCCAAGTATTTTTAATGAACAGCCTCAAAATATAAAACACAAAAATCATTGGTACTACATCCGAGAATAACAGCATTTTATCCTAATATTGTGAATATTATAAAAATATAATAAATATTTAAATTAAATTAATCGACATAAGTTTGGCTTAGGAGAATGTCACGTTGACCGTCTTGGAGTTCCGACGTACAATCTCTTCTTCTTTGGCACCATGAAGACCGATTGAATAGATGAAATAACAGGGAAAGTCCAGTCCAGTAAAGAAGCTTCTGAGTTTCTTGATCGAATTAACATATGTGTGCATGTTTTTTAAAGCTTTGTGACATATGTAGAGGAGTCGCGAGATTGCCATGAAAATCTAGTCCTTTATTGAAGCCGATAAATTTTATAAATATTTACATTAGCAACATTGATCGAATCCGGTGAATTCCTCAAGGAAAGGTCCGTTATAAGGCGTTTATAATGCTTTCTTGATTCGATCAACGCCGTACGTAAACATTTTTCAAAACTTCTGGAATGAAAGAAACATTGCGGGACATTTGCAGAGGCGAAAATGCCTGAAATCTAGTTTCTTTAATTTAGTGGTAAATTTCTTGATACCGAAGGAAACGTATTAAAAAGGAGCGGATGCACAGAACCTTTTAGGAAATGGTCGAAAAGCAATCTGAGCTCGTTAGTGGAATAACAAAAATGAGTGTGACCATAATCCAAAATTAATTGAGCATAAAGAAGCCGTATCGATAATGTTTGCCTTCAGTCATCTTTTTGGAAGTCATCTGATTTGGAGATGTTTTACTATTATGTCAATGTCTTTTTCGTTCGATTTTAGATTGTTTTCCATATATATTCAGAAGGCGCTGATGAATGAAGTTCTGGGTGTTTTTCTCCGGGTCACCAATTATGATAGGCTGGGTCTTGCCTAATTTGGTGTCTTCTTATTGGAGACCACTGATTCTACGTGACCACACCCAAAACATTTAAAATTCCCATATTTATAAAAATCTTTTTTATTTAACATAGGTAATAAAAGTTGCCCGTTTGCTGAACTACTCTCTCTCGTAATAAATTTATTGATAATGTCCTCTTGTGCTTAGTAGCCCGATGATTTTACCTCCTTTCCGGCCCCGATTTTCGTTTTGAGCTTTGCGAGTCCAAAGATTTGGTGCTTCCGGTGAACTTAGTCAGCTGTTTACCTCCTAGCTGAGATTAGAATTTCTTGGTGGCTTATTTTCGGGCGTCCCGATTGATTATTCGGAGACGTAGGTGTAAGTCTGAATTTGTGATATTTGTGTATTAGTCATGTGCAGTATCTGTGACAAGGCGGGTTTATATATTATTTTCATTTCGACTTATGGAAAATTTTGCTTGCGCAAACTTTAGCCTAAGTTCGAACATAAATTAAAATTTTTGACAACTTAGTAATTAAATGGATGATTACATTTATATGCCGACAAAAAACACATCTCAAACCTTCCGCTCGTGTTGCGAAAAAATGCCAAGGAAATTAACATATTAATAAAAGAATTTGAGAGGAGACAACTTTCTCTTTCTAAAGAAGTTCTTAAGTGGTTTGGTGTTCTGAGCGATTGTCGCAAATATTTCATCACGCCACCCCAGTTGCGTGCTCATTTATAGTGAGGATGCGCATCACCCCTGAATGGAGTATCCTCACACATCTGAAGATGGTGCTATATATACTCACACAGCTCCCCTTAAAATAGGTAGAGTCTAGGATTTTCGTTAATATTAAGACAACTCTTCCTGTCTCACCAAACCTCATCCAGTTCTTTTCTGCCCGTCCGAATTGTTCCTTCATGATCTTTAATGACTAGTGGCAAATTATAACGGAACCACGCTCTCTCCCTCTCTCTCTCTCTCCTCTCTCTGCTCTCTCTCTCTCTCCCTCCTCTCTCTCTCCTCTCTCTCTCTCTCTTCTCTCTCTCTCTTCTCTCCTCTCTCTCTCTTCTCTCTCTTACACACACACACACACACAACGTACACTGCTCTTCTGAACTCTCCGATTGATTACCCCTTTCATTGAGAAGGGCTCGGGTGACACGCCTTGCTACACAAACTTATCTTTTCTCTGCCAAACTCTCTGATCCCAGAATTAACCTCTATGCTCAATCTCACATGTGCTCCGTCTATAACACAATTCTTTACTATCTTTTTACCCAACTACATTTCCCAACTTTGACATTGCCGTGTATTGGACATGTCCAACATTTGGAATTTTTTTGTGGGGGGCCTGCTTGGCAATAATCCGTAATTCTGGTAGAATTTGGTAAGTCTCCGGGCTTTGTCCACCAGAGGAGACATAAAGGCTTTTATTAATTCCAACGCCTCTGCTGAATTCAAAGAAACTTACTTACTTTCCGATTTTCATGAAACTTACATGAAATGTTTAAAAGGAGCTGCAAAGAAAGAACAATGTTAAAAAACGTCGGAAAATGAGCCTGGAATAATTATGAAGTCTTCAAATTTCATATTGACAACAATGTGTAAAACTATCTCTTACTTCAGACGCCTCTCTATTTTAAACTTTTTGTCATATATATATCATGTGTTTGATAGCTATATTTAATTGGGTCTTTTCCACCATAATGGGCGCGAGAGAGGAGCCCCATTAGAAAAATGCTCGAGTGTCTTGAAATTTGTAATGTTTGCTCCGATGGATTTTTTTTTTAAATTTTTCTAAGTAAAAAAAATTCTGGCAAAACAGTATTTTGAAGAATCATATACATCCTTTTTGTGGCTGTTCGTTAAGTATGTTATGGTGGATCTCCTGTGGTTTTTCATAACGATTCTTGTATTTGATTTCAAACATATTCCTGATATTGTTTCCAGGAAGTTTCATTAAATCAGCGAGGTCCTCAGGTTAACAATGCGCCGACATAAAATATATGTATTATATATAAATAGTATAGGTTAATATATATATATATATATATAATATATGATTATATCAGTAGTAATAGTATTATATTATATACTATATATATATAATAATATACTATATATGATATATATATGTATAACTATCACTTTAAGTATGTATATATATTTATAATATATATGTATATATACATAAATTAATATATATATTAAAGGACAGTAGCAGACAGACAGATCTTTCTTTAAGACTTTTGAAGTTCTTTATTATCCCCGTAAGTGTACATTTTTATTAATAATAATAACACCTAAAAAAACCTAAAACTAACAATAAAGTATGCAAAATATCTTTTCCTTCTCGCTTTTTAAGAACTATCTATTATCTCTAGTAAATACCCGCTCAAGATCATCTTCAAAAATATTGGAGTACTGGATTATTTTTGATTGAAATTTGTTTCTGATATTCTCTGTCATCCATGTCTCCTTCTGAAGTCAATGAAAAGGTCCCGATTCTCTATTTATAAATTTAGCTATTGTCCTGAAAACAGTCTGTGAATACGAACTGTAGCAGAACTTCATATAATTTACAATAACGTTTAAATGAGAACCATTGTTCCCAAAAACTATTACCAAACATCATGGTTACTTAAATCTCGTGAAATTTCGTAAGGGATCCTTTCCCTTAATCGCATTGTGAAAGCCAGTTTCAAATTGTTTCTATCAATTGATCCATTACTAAATATTAATTAATAAATCTGACTCCATAAATATGTGTACGTAATGATCCTAACGATACAAAATCATTTCAGGAATTTTTGAGTGATCCAATATCTTCCGCCAAAAAAATAAGAATAAACTTAGTCCAAGAAATTTTGATTTCGTTTGCTCGTTATTTTATTTCCCCAAAGTTTCTTCTAAAGATATGTTTACTTGATATAAAAACGCAAGTATTATAGATTGTATAGCGTCAGCCATTTCATCTTTAATGATACACCTACAGCTGAATATTCACTTGATTTTCCTTTCTATTTTGCCGTTTTTCCTTAATGAAGTTACACAGGCCAAACTCCTGTCAGATTTATATTTAATATATTCTGAGGCCTTGTATAAAGAGTCTGAAAGGCCGCTAATTGAGATGAGCAAGGCAACTACTAATAGGTCTATCAGCATTACATCAATAATGATTACGCCCAATTCCCCGAAGATACCTAATGATGTTATAGTTACAAGTATAATCTAAATTAACACAATCTATAGATAATCTAATAATTCTTTATTAGTTAGTCGAAACATAAATAACAAGAACATCAATGTGCGCGGAGGGATAATTTCGGCACCCCTGTTTTACCTCGTTTTTCTGTTACTTCGATAAGTATTTGAAAAATTATTTGTTTTATCACCCATTTCCAAATTTTGATAGTTTTGTACAATACTCAATATTAAGATTCAAAATACATTGAGTAAGGAATATTCATCTCATTTAGTCTTTTGAATTCAAGACCCTTATGACAACTTGCACACTTCAGCCACACGCTTCTGACGTAAAGTCACCACAAAATCGAAAGGCGAAGCATATACATCTGACTACCTCTATCACATATAACTCCCAATAGTTTCCATTCAGACACATATTCGAGACCTGTTGAATAATTTTTCCTAAAACCGTGTTGTCATCGTCAAGAGTTAACGAAGTGCGCTCCTAGTGACCCAGTGTTTTTCGAAACCTGCGCGGTGCTGCGAACCGTGCACCCCTTGGGTTTATCTCGATCAAATCCCTAGGAGTGTAGAGGCGTCAACAAGGCGTTCGAAGAAGAATCTTAAAATTTTTTTGTTAGTAATTACTGTTAAACTAAATTAATTTACGAAATATAGGGCCACTATAGTTAGATTCTCTACCTATATATAACTGCTTTTCCTGCAAACAATAATTGCTTCTTTACCACTTGAACACGAACTTTCTTCCAGTTTTCAACAAATTTACTTATTACAATACAATAAACTCTGGACGCCTTAGTTTTGGAGTCCCGCCCCTAATTCCCCAATTCTTGAAGTAACCTGTTCATTGGAACATAAAGAACTATAGTCTTCATTATTGTAAAACTATCCTCATTCTCTCATAACAATCTGGCTTCGTTATGCGTTGACGAACATTCGTTTGTTCTCCACACCCTTTTAACCGACTATGACCCCACTCTCATACTCTAATTTCAGTTAAAACTCCATCCACCCCACTTATTAATTCACCATTGGAACACATCTACTAACAACAAAACTTACGCTATTCTCTTGACACCCTCTTCTGGAACAACCCGAAGTCCCCATTTTCTCTATGAGTGTTTATAGAATCAACTCCGTAGCTTTTAACCCATCTTATATTGCTACTGGGCTTTGTTCTGTTCTCATACCACCAACACCAAAATCAGGTGGTTTTTTTATATCTCCCCTTCCCTATGCAGCCCGTTTAGATTTGCTCTCCTCCTTTTTTACAAAACCTTTAAACTATCATTTTTACACTTCCTAACAATTTCTCGGTTTCTCAGAAACTGACGTCTCCAGCAAGCCAAAAAAAAACATAATTTACTGGTGAAGTCGGACAGCACACTAACAACACTCTTTCTTACTTACCCATTCCACACACCCCTAAAGGAGTCTAAGATCATTGATTAAATATATCAACAGTGTTAATTCTTAAGCTTCTGTAAAACCTAATAACCTTTTTTTATTTTTAATTTTCAAACCCAACCACATCCTTTAACAACATCTCACAATGCGTTTACAAAATCACATTAATCCAATTGTAATTCCTGGTGTAACGTAGGAGAGAGCAAATGACTTTATTAGACCCGATTCCCATGATCACTAAACAGACCTTTACTCGCTGACTCACAAATACTCGATCTTCACTGCACACTGCAATAGAACCCTACAAAACCAACAATCTTGCAAGCATCACATGTGAATACGGCGTTACCCAGCTCTTTACAAGTTCTTAACTTCGACATAACGGAAATTATTGAATACCTTTGCATACAAAATTCCCAAAAAGTTTAAACAAATTAAAAAGATGTATACTTTTGACCCCACCTTAAACAACATAATGCACACCATACACGCTGTTTTTCACAAAACATATCAAAAATTAAAATTTAACTAACTATTCCATTTAATTAATTTAACCTTTTTTTCAACAATACAATTCATTTTACATAAATTTATTATCCTCCAGTCTCCTTCCACCAATAGCGTCTGGATGGAAGGGTCTATCTAGTAAAGACCGAAAGCTTTACGCATCATACTATTTAGAACGACGTTGCCGTTATTAATGTAATAAACATTACACACAACTAACCTTCATCTAACTTGTAGTTTCTTTCAACATTCATCCCTAGCCTTTTTATCAATTAACCTACTTACAATCCTTCAGCGTTTTCTAAAGCTTGTAACTTTTTCTATATATATATACATAACTATAAGTATATATAATAATAATAAGCATACCATATATATATTAAATATTACTATAGATTATATATTATATTTTAGTATATATATTAGCTAATATATTTATAATATTATATATATAGTAGTATCAAGAGTAAAAAAAAAAACCCCCCTTATTTTTTCAAAAAAAAGCCCAGTGGGGCCCCTGGGTTTTGTCCGTTTCTTTTTTCAAAGTAAAACCCGAAAAAACCCCAGGCACCGCCGGAAATATTGTTTTTTATTTCATGTTCCTAATCCCTCTTTCAGCGAATATAACTGCAAATTACTCGCCATAATTTAATTTAATTGTTGTTCAATCATTATAAGTTTCACTATGTATAACAGTGAATGCCAGAAGACTCTGGAGGGATCCGGAATAAAACTTAGGATAATCTAATGGACTGGAAGTTCTGAAATGTCTAACTGCAACCCAGCAAAGTAAAGATTAAAATATTACCACAGATCGATGCTATCGACACATTAGCGCAATAAAAGTTGAAAGAATAAAAAAATGCATCCTGAAACATAATCTGGTAAGCCGCTTGTATATTCTCGCAAATCTAGTGAACTGCAATGTGCTAATACAACCTATTGGAAAGGTATCGCACGGATCTGTACAGACTGCTAGACAGAAAGGAATCTATCTAAATTTTCGGATGGCTGCGTCCAAGAATTCAACCCAATGAAAACATCGGTTATACGTGGATACTCGACATCATCCAAAAACTCGAAAGAGAAAATTGTCTCTATATATATACACCAATGTTAAAACTATAGCACACTGCATCCAAAAAAGCAAATTATCTGATCAAAAGAATATCAAAGTTTTGTTTTGTTATGCTAACAACGTTCAATTAAGTTTGAATTGAAGTACTTTGTGGAAATGATACAAACCTTTAAGACCTGGTTACTCCGCCACCACTCGAAATAATAATCTTACCAGATCCGCAACTTCTAGGACCACGGGTCTCGAATTATATATACCTAAGTATTCATTAATTATTATGATATAATAAGATTGTAATAGGGGTCTACGGATTATATACTCTATATATAATATTATATATATAGTGTCTAACGGTGTATATATAATAAAAAATACTGTGTATGTAGTACTTATATATAATAAGACCCTTCATATATGCGTATATATACTCATATATATTATATAATCATACTTATATATATACTACGGAGTTAATCTCTGACAAGCACGTATATATATATTATAATATATACTAGGTTAACTACTTATAGTACTCCCCGATATATATACCCGCTATATTACTATATAATAATATATATATATATATATATATCATAGATAATATACTACTTAATTACTATAGTACTCTATATATATCTATATAACTATTTTATTAATCAAATATAATAAATAATATAGTGATAATAAATATAATATATACTATCATATATATATATATAGTTAAGTAATATTAGTAGCTCTACTAATATATAATTACCTCTACTAATATAGATTACTCCTTATATATATATAATTATATATAGATAATAAATAATATAATTTATAATATAGTATATATAGTATATATTATATCATATATATATATATATTTATAGGATAGTATATAATTATATATATACCCTATAGATATATACTGATATAACTATAATATATATAATAAATATATATAATATATATAATATAATAATATATATACTATATATATATAGTATATACCATAATATAACAATAGTATATATATACTAATTATATATACATAATATATATATATATAATAATATTTATATCTATATATATAATAAGAGTATATTGATATATAATATAATATATACCCTATATACTATACCCTATATATATGATATAATATAATATATATATAATATATAAATATATTATATATAGTTTATATAACTATATATATACTATATATATTATATATAATGTATATATATACGATATAATATTATTAGTTATATATAATATATTCACTATAAATATATATATATTAATATATGATATATTATATATATAAATATATATATATACTATATATACAATATACATATATATATATAATATACTATATATTATATATATATATATTTTAATATGATATATAATATATAATATAATATATATATAATATATATCATATATAGTGACATATATATTATAATTAACATATACACACTATATATGGTTTTCTCGATAATATTCTTCAACAAATATTATATTGGTATATCTTGTTACCAATATCACTAAGTAAAAGAGATATATATTCAGATATATTTTTTATTCTTGTTTTACTATTTTTACATTGCAATTATTGTGAATTTTTTTTTTTGAAAACAAATCAACCAAATCTGGGCAAAAATACCGGGTTTTTTACCAAGTGGAGTTTTTAAAAAAAAAAAAAACGCAAGGTTTTCCTTCTGTAGGCGTCGGGCCCCATCCGTTCCAACCCGTACAATATATATATGATATATTATATAATATATAATATATATAATATATATATATATAGTATAAGATACTACTTGATGATGTACTATTAATAGTCAATATAAACTATATATATATATACGTATATATATACTCATAATATATATATATATATATATCATATAATAATAGTATATACTGAATATATATACTATACATTATATACTATATATAAATTATAATAATATAATATATGAAAAAAAGTTCTACTTTTGTGAAAATGTCGTTTTTTATGCATAGAAAGTGAGTAAAACAGAAGAAGGAAAATATGTTCTACGACTTTACCAAAGTGAACATACAAGACATGAGCATTCGTGGTTATCTTGGCATGATGGCCGAAATGGTAGGAGAGTTATTACAGCAGAAAGATTAGACTGTGTTCAGATAAAGCAGTAGCACTCGAATTATCCTATTAAGGGGAGAGGTTGTGTGATTAAAAGAAGTTTAAGAAGAACATTGTTTCGTGACGCATGTAATAAGCCGTATTAGTGTAAAGACGACGGTAAAGCAACAGATCGCACTGGGCAACTAACAAAATTATTAGTATAGGGATTTTTAGAGTGACCAGTAACCTGACGCAATATCATAAAGACGAAAAACTTCCATTCTACCACTTTCAACGAATGACCTACCCTTTCTCAGGCCCCCCTCCCCCCATCCCTACCCAAATCCTGGATACATTGCTCAATACAAGGAGCAGGGCACCTATACAGAGCAAGTAGCTGGAGTGGTGGAAAAATTGTTTTTGAAGGTCCTCAGAACACCAAATCTTTTTGAAACTTGTTTAGTGAAAGAAATATGTGATTTTTTCCAAGGAATGTAGGAAAAAAGGAAATGACAAGAATATTAAATAAAGGAGAAGGATTGGGTTGCGGGTTTTTAAAAGATATTGTGTGAAATATTTTGTCGAGTAAGTAAATGAAGGAGCTGAGAAAACAACCATGTTTTTTTTCTGCTTCAATTAGAGATACGAGAAAGTTCAAAGTCAGTTGTTCCATTTAAAGGAATAATGCATGGTGAAATAGTGAGCGAAAGAGTGGATAAATGATAAGCGACAGGGGGAAAGTTGCTGACGATAAGAAGAAGAGAGGTTGGGGATAGGACAGAAACATGAGGTACCCCACTGATTAATAGGGTAGATTTAAAAAATAAAAGGTGGTTGTCCAAAACTTTTGCTAAAAAGACTGGAAATAAAATCAGAGAGAAGATTGGATATCGAAAGAAAAATACGGAACAGA